>JAULJZ010071927.1:0-13042 GCA_032270985.1 Heliamphora pulchella | reverse complement strand
ACACACACACACACACACACACACACATATATATATATATATATATATATATATATATATATATCATGAGATAACATCAACTAATAAGTGTCCTTAAATAACAGAGAGAGAGAGAGAGAGAGATGCCTTGTGGGAGAGAGGTTCACAGCGGAGGAGCTAAGCAGCGCACGGCCAAACCACGACTAATTTGGCAGGAGAGAACGCAAGAGAGGAAGGCAGAGAGCACGAGAGAGGGAGAGACAGAGCGTGAGAGAGAAATGAGACACAGAGAGCAGGAGAGAGACGAGACACAGAGCGAGAGAGCAAGAAAGAGTGGGAGAGAGACGAGACAGAGAGTGAGAGAAAGAACACAGAGAGCGGAAGAGAGAGGAGACAGAGAGCGAGAGAGAGAATGCGAACGAACGTGGGAGAGGAGTGAAACGGCAAAGAAACGTTGTGATTGTTCAAATTTGGAGGGCTCAGAGTAGATCGTGGGGGAGAGGATGCTCTGGTTGTGCAGATATTAGCTTAGACGGGTGAGATTGGCTGGGAATTAAATTTTATCATTGAACGGCTGATAACAATTTAGGGGGCATCATGCCTCAAAACTGTGGTTGGGTATGGCAGCAAGACCCGTGAAACTGGAAGCTTCCCCGGAGGATGTTTTTAAAGAAGCAACTTTTTGTTATCTAAAGAGAAAAAAAAAATCTATTCATTTTACTTTCCCACAAGTTACCTAGGACGTCTCTCTCTCTCTCTCTCTCTCTCTCTCTCTCTCTCTGGCAAGCTCAAGCTAGGGCTTGGTCAGGTAAGTTCTTCCTCTTCTTCCTTTTTTTTAATCTGAATTTATATCACGCCCCTGACCCAAGGCACGTGAACTTCACGTGATAACCTGTTCTTCTTATAACTAAAACTTTTTCAATGATATTCTCCTAATTTCTTTAACTTATCGTAGAAGAGATAACTCCTAGAATTTACTAAATAATCTAAGTCTAAAACTTAAAAATTTCGGCAGAGTCTCCTCTGTTTTTCAGACTAGTTCAAATTTCCTGTAAACCTGTAGAATCCAAATAATATTCTATACTCAGGCACCGTCTGGATTTCAACCCACAATCATAGTTAAAACTAACATTCATCATTCCATTATAACCACATTTACATTATAAAGAAATCCATTCTCATCCTTCCATTAGGATATCACCTACTAGAATCCCATATTTAAAATAAGTCATGAATCTATAACAATTCATCAATTAACTACAAAGATAAACTTCATTAAATTCTCGCATTCATTACATTTATCATTCACTAAAATTTACTAATTGACTACTTTCATACAACAAAGAATAAGGTTCCTCCTTCAATCTTCAAAAGAACAACTTCTACACCATAACGAACCTGATATCTATTCTTGTTCGTTCAAACCTGAAAAAATGTTAAACAGTAAACATGAGCCGAAACTCGTAGGATAAAGACTAAAAATAGTGCAATGCATGATTTGTGAGGTGTGAGTGAGCAGGATATAATGCAACCACATTCAATCATATTTATAACCTATTTTTATTCATCATCTCTTCATACTTTATTTACTACCATTTATATTCATCATCTCTTCATACTTTATTTACTATTTTTTTCTTATTAAATTATTCGACTTTCGTTTATCCCTTTTATTCATTTTACAGTTCACATCTACCTCTAGTTGATATAAACTTCAATGATAATATGGATTCATTTTGATTCATTAACTTTAAATTTTCTCACCCTTTCACTTAATTCGTCTATTAATTATTCCAATCTTATATTATCATTAACTCACTTCAGTGTCATATTCATCTTAAATTTTTTATTTCTACCCTTTTTCTTTTCCTTTCCTGTTCTTGTTCCTTTTCATTAGTTACATTATACTCTCGTTATCTTACTTTCCAATTCATTTATCTGTTATTCACGTTTCCATTTTATTCCATTAATCCGATACTAAACCGACGTCGGGTGCAGCATATAGAAACCTCTCCCTATTCCCCCAATAGGCTACGCGAAACCATTGGGTAATAGATAACTCTATAACTCACCACGACAATCGTCTTTTTTGGTATTCCTAAGGAACACCGACGGGTAGGCAACCCATGCACACCTTTTTGGGGACTAACCCGATGGGTAGGGCACCCTACTTGCGCAAGTTTCACCGCGAAGCTAGTCAAGCCTAACTATCACCTTCACATCAACCATCCTCAGTTCAATATTTGATTAACCATATCAACATTTATTAACAACCGAGAGTCCATCTCCTGAATCCAATTTCACAATCACTTAATCTTCCATTTTCATTCACAATTGTTACATCATTCTGTTTTCGATTCCATATCATCAATTTCAAATTCAAGATTTATATTATTTTTCTTAATATCATAACTTTATCAACAAAAAAAATCCCTTTCATGAACTCAAGATTCCAACTCATTTGATAAACACATTTAAATCAGGAATGAATCAACTTCCATAACTACTCCAAATTTTTTGCTTATATCACAGATTCAGTTTTAATAACGACATAATTCATCAATTTTACTTTAAAGAAACCATGTTCTTCAATCGTTAAGTTGCCCCATTTTCTAGTTCAATATCATATATTCCAAATCATGTTTCATGTTATCATTATCGTACATCCTTCTTCATGTCATAAAGTTCACATTGATGTTATAAAGCACTCACAATACTTTAATGAATCAAATAAAATCACATCTTTCATATATTATATCTTCACCCATCCATTTCATTATTTAAGCCACGCATGAATGAAATTATCTCAAGTTTACAAAAAGATTTCCTAAGTAAATTATCAATTTGTTCATTAATGCATGCTAATCAATCCAGGAATTTCAACAACACATACCACTCACATTATGATCACCTTATTTAAATATTCTAACTTTACCCATTTTACATTCGAAACATTAGACAACACAAATAAAACTTGGTGTGCAAGTTTTAAAATTCTTGAACTAGTCAAATAACTTCTAAAACTAGTTCTGGTTTGATAACTTCCTCCAAACTTATCTAAATTTATTCTTAAAACTATGGGTTTGATCTTCTAAGTTCATTACTTTGACGAGAAAATATGGTTTAAATATCTGTATATCTCCTTATATTTCAAATCAAATTGCCAGTTTATCTTTTACTTGTTAACATAAAAGTTATATGACCCAGACGACTCGTCTAAAATTTTCTTCTCATCTTCCACTTCATTTTCATCAAGCCCCATTAGAAGTTACTATGATCTAAGTTAAACCTCATACTATCCTTTTTTAAGTTCATTCATAGTGAAATTTAAGCATTCTAATTATATACATATATATATATATATTTGTTTTATTATTTTATTATTTTATTTTTTTTATATGAGTTTAGCTAGCTAAATTCCCAAATCATAGTCATTAACCCTTTGCCTATTCCTCATCCCAAAATTTACAAATTTTATTAGCCACACATCACATATATAGTTTATGCCTTGTAACCACATTCAATTTTCATTAATCTAATCTTTTTATTGTCTCAAGATATAAACTAAGAACCCATCAATCCGAATTAGTCCACTTTCACCCCAATGGTTATATTCAATATTAAATTAGTTTAGACCTTCTAATTAGCTTTAGTTCCAATAGGATCCGAGCTTCCCTACAGACCTATCAAATTTACTAATGAAGTGTATACTTTTAAAATGTGGAGATTCTTGTTCCTTCAAAATTAGCCTCCAATCTTGGTTCCAACCAAAACCCTCCTACTTAAAGTCTAAATAAACAAATTTGAATTTTTTTTTTCTCAAATCTTAAATTACATGTAGTTATCGGCTCTAGATTCCAATTCCATAATATCAATTAGTTGCGATAAACCCAAATCCACCATCTCATAAATTAGCAAGAATCTTAGTTAATCTCACAAGTTGGAGTTTTCATAAAATTATCAATCAAATCAACACAAATTATAAGACAGCACTAAAATTAGTCTAAATCTTACCTCGAAAAGCTTGACGCCTTAGAATTTGATCAAAATCCCAAGCCCTAGGGTTCGGCCACTTCAAATTTGGGCTCTAGGGGCTTTGGCCAAGTTGAGTTCAAGCTCCATGAAGCTCTAATGCGTCAATTTCGCCATGGTTCATTCCCGGTGGCCTCCCATAAAAAACAAAATCAATAAAAGCGGGGAAAGGACGAACGCCGTAGAACAAGGGAGAAAAATTTACCGCAGTTTTTGGGAAGCTTTGATTTTCGGTGGTCCGGTTGCAAGATCTCCAATCCGGATGGCTTGAATCCCAACTGGTGGCCACCAATTTAGAGTTCATCCTCTGTTGCCGAAAAAGCTTGGTCCTCAAGCTTGAGCTCCATCAATGGCGGAATGAAGGAGATGAAGAAACAAGAACAGGGGGCGTCAGAGGGAGAGCTAGGGAGAAACGGAAATAATGAGGGAGGTCGGCAACGGGTAGTCAACGACTTTGACGGTGGCAGGAGCGGCGGGGCACAGCGGTAGCGGATGGTCGCGCACACAGGCGCGTCATCCCTGCTTCGTCTCTCTCCCTCTATTCTCTCTCTCTCTCTCTCTCTCTCTCTCTCTCTCTCTCTGTTTTATATTGTGTATAATGTCTTCAGAATTCCTCCAGAAACATCTCAGCTTCGGCGGAGATGTATATATTTTATTTTATGTTTTTTTTTTCTAGAAAATTCTAAATTGAAAGCACACAATTATTTATATAAATTTTGAAACTTTTATAAATTTTCTTTTTTGGTTAATTCCTCTTTATTTAACTTTCCAATTTAATTGAATTTTAATTTAAATCATATTGTTATCAAAATTTTCTCGCATTATATATCTTGCACGCACAATTTATTATTCCGGTGTCCCTACTCCCACCAACCGCACATAATATATTATATTATCGTCAAAAGTCATTTCTGAAAATTTTAACTATATTAAAGTAATTGATAAATGTTAATAAACTCGTACTGGGTTGCTGCACAGGTTCTCATCCTAAATATTATCTCCTTCCCCATTTTCTTGCTCGTTTTGAGCAACTGCGTTGGGGTCCATTGCCTAAGTTTGCAAAGCCTGAATATATGCCTAACACTGGGTTTGAATTTTAACCTGATTATTTACAGTAGTACTGACTTCCTCTACTGCCCGTTGCAAATCCATGGTTACCCCCATCATATAAGCCATGGTCAACTCTAGGTCTGCCATTGATGAGTTTAACTGTTTTAACCTTCTAAGTCTTCTTCTTGGAGATTGGGCCCAAATGCAAATAAGTTCTTCTTTGTACGAAGCTATAATCTCGGGCCTCTGAGCTAAAAAGACTAATGTAAATTGGGGAACTCATCAGCCAGGGTTTAAACCCGAGATAACCCGTATCCGGTAAAAGGACAGAGAAACAAAAACTATCCTACAGAGGGGTGCTAGCTATGCAAATAAAAGCATTCACAAAAAAAATCACATAAACCTAAAAGATTTATTGATCTTAAAAGGAAGGGGTCTAAGAAACTATATGCAACATGAGAAGGCTAGTAAGTTTGCGCTCAGTGTACTTTCTGAATAGAGTCCAGAATATATCTCACATGCCCTGTAATGGTGCGAGACATAATCAAATGGTATGCAACAACTCTTTTTGCCACATTTATGAGAGCTTGTGGCCAGAAAGCGTGTTGGTTTCCTCGACATAGTCTCGAGACAGTAAACTAACCGAGGTATCGGTTAGGTGGAGCGGGGTTTTTGAGAATCAAGCATGCAAAAATGTACAATGCAAATGCAAATACTAATGAAAAGTCTGTTGGGGCAAACTGCCAAAATCCTAAGATTATGTGTATGATTTTAGTCAAAAATTATCCGAACAGGCAAATGCCGAAACTGTCTCGAGATTAAAACTTTTGACATTGAACAATCAAAATAAAATTCGGTAATATTCCCAAAGTTAGTTATATGATTATACCTTTTGAAATCTGGTTTGATGATTTTGGTTGCTGCAATAATTTCTGCTCAACGACTTGCCGCGATTTTTGACTTCTAGTCAAATCTTTTACACAAGCTTTCTATTGTATTTTCGAATGCTAAACACGAATAAAGTGCGGGTTTTGATTTATCGTGTTCTTCAAAACCTGTTCAGTCGTCTATTCTTTGGATTCACAAGACGTGAAAATCATAGAACATTATATGGAATATCGTTGGCGGCTAGATTTTATAATAGCATATAAATATGGTACAACAGGAACCTATGGAGTAAATAAGAAATAGACTTGCAACGTAATTATGAAATCATGTCTCAACCCAAAAGCAATTTCATAAAAACATAAATTATAATTCATTCTATTAAAGAATTATAATTGCACTCCCAATCTTATTCTCAAAACCATAGTATTCGAGCTCCTATTATTAAATTTTTATTTATTCTCCCCACGTTAAGATTATTGATACCCATAGATTAAATTAAATTACTGACAATTATATTTCATCGGATTCTTAAAAAAAATTTTAAACACTTTTGCTTAACTTATTTGACTGTCGGATTACAAAATCCACCTATATGGTTTGATTCGGTCAAAACTTATACGCTTCCTTAATGGGTTATCATCAATTTCGATTATCCAGGACGTGGATTCCGTCAATATTTAATATTCACCATATAATTAATATTGCTATCCAACTCACTGGAATTATATACCCATGCAAGATTGCACTTTCTAATAAATCAAAATAACGAATATTAAATTTACGCAAATAATAATTATTTTAGAATTAAGAGCATAAGTACTCATAATAATCATGGGGTGTAAATTCTTTTATAAAATCAGTACAAAATTAATTACTCTAACTTGGTCCTATTCAATACACACAAAGTGTACTAGCACAATAAGTCGAAACAATTATCATTCTCCGTAATCAAGACAGATCTACTAAAATATTGTGCTACAGCCGTACCGATAGTGTGTCTAATTCCATCTAAATTGTGAACCAAAATTTATATTCTATAAGTGCCGATAATCTGATCTTCTGTGTGTAAGCCGATCTCTACACATCAGATTAAATACTATATAGAATAAAAGACACTTATGAACAACATTAAATAAATAATAAAATACATACATTGCTCATTGAGATTCTCATAAAATAGAAAAACTAATTTTATTAAAATATAAAATTAAATTCTAAAACTAAAACCATAGTTTTTACTATACAACCCTAACAAAGTTTACAACAAGAATCAATGACATTTCAAGTTAAGCTCTCTTATAATTAAAAAAAAAAATAATTCCTTCCCCAACAGAGTCGCTAGAAAAACTATGGGTGTTTTTTTAGATGGGCTTAAAAAATGATATGTTGGATATCCATCGTTTTAGAAAATAAAATGTTTCTTTTATAACGAAAAGCCCATGATATACAAACACATGTAGAAAATGAAGTCGTCACTTAGTTTTTGAGAAAAATCAAGAAAAAATAAGAAGTATGCCACAGGTCATTTAAACGTAACCAGAGAAAAAGAGGGTCTGGGCGCTAAGGTACGAAAAAGTAAGGTGTTAAGTTCCCTTTTCGCCTAACCGCGAAATTGGCCTATACTTTGTCAATATTAGTTCTTGTTTAAAACGTTTCAAAGATAACATGTATAGAACAGGTGGTTAAAGAGAGTCCAATCAAAAACAAATAGAGAAGAAGAAAATTATGACTAAAAAGACGAGTAAAGATCCTAAGGGTCATGCAATATGGTTATCGTTTGTAAATATGCCACATTTGTTGTTTAAGCCAAATAAACTAAAACATACAAACGGGGACTAAGAATCTTATCAAAAGAAAGTAAAAAGTGCTAAGGGAGGCATACTGTACAGTTCATATTACTAACATGTTGCATATAGAAGTCAAACAGAAAGAACAAAGAGATTCGAGCATGATTTCTAAGCTACTGGCCTCATAAAACGTTCACAGCTGTGGCAACATAATGTTGCAGCTGTAACAAAAATAAGAAAAAGCTAGCGGCTATGAAGAAAATATGTAGTGGCCGCGATAATAAAGAAAAAATACTCACGGTCGTGACTACAAAAGGTCGCGATCATTATGTTTAAGGGATTATAGGGACATTTTTAGGTGTCCAGTGTGCCAACGAACATGAAATCTAATAAAAAAACGTGTTGTTTTACATTTACAGAGGACTTCAAACACACTATTTTTCATGAAAAGAGTCTGTACGAACATGCATACATGTATTTTATTTACTAACTATTGTAAATCAAAGGAAACTCATGCTTGACATGGATTAATCGTTCGTAAAATAACAAAAAAAATCGATAAATGGAAACCTTAATCGTGACAACTCCCGAGAGAGAAAGTAGGAGTTTAATAAATGTCACGATTTTCTAAGGTTACTTAATGTAGCCAAACACCTCAAACGTCCCCTTGGGTATGGTAGGCTAGAGTCGTCTAGTCGTCCGTTCCCCGGATGCCTTCTAAACACAAGTAATGCCGTGAACTCGATTCGGAAGTAGGTAAAATCAGAGTGTGAGTATCGCGAGTTTCGGTTGGGAAACAAATTCAGCAGCGTATCGGTATCTCAGAAATGTTCTCACATGTTTCAGGAAAATGGCGCCTAGTTATAGGCATTTGGGGCAGCACAGAGATCCTCTAGGATGCTAACACATATCCAAAAAGGTGTAAATGACGCGGCCATGTTCTTGAATGTCTTAAATGTGAACAAATTGTACGAACCAAAATGGCGATGACCTACAAAGGCCGCGACCTGTTATAAGATCATAAAAAGGTCATCACCGTGAAGAATAATTTTCACGGCCTGTTCTTGGATCACAAAAACGACACGCCCGTTACCTCAAGGACATGGTCTAGCGTAAGATCATAAAAAAGTGACGGCCATTAGGATTTAGATGGTCACGACCTAAAGGTTTTTGAAGAGATGAGTGGTTTCTTGGATTTTGAATCGAATTCTTGGCATTTTTTTGGGTAATTAATCGAATTCTTGGCATTGCAATTGCTTAGAAGCATCTTTGAGCATAATTCTTACTTTCGTCATCTGCGAGCTTTTGAGACGGGTGCCTAAGATTTGGCTTGATCAAATTAGGGTGTCTACATACCCTAACCAGGATGTTTCACCACTAGTTATCACATTAGCTACTCTTGGGATAAGTGGGCTTGAACCCCAGTTCAGGCTGGGTTTACTCAGGTTCCAGGCTTCAATATTTATCTTCCCATCAAAGTTTAAGATAAAACTTGATAATTTATGTATCGAGCTTAAAAATTGTGATAAAAAAAGATAAAGAATTCATTTGGTTAATCTTGAACATATATCTCAAATATCTAGTTGAGGAAAAAAATTTGCAAGTTCTTGTAAAAAATACTGATTTGGAATCCCAGATAACTAATCTTGAAAGTAAATTGAATGGAGCTATTGTTACTTTTAAGCGATGGAATATACGGTCAGTGGTTTTGGATGGGTTACTAGGAGATCAAAAATCGGCAACTGACAGGTCTGGCTTGGATTTACTAGTGCTTTGTCAAAGAAATCATTCAAAGGAAAAGAAAACGTTGGTTAGCCAACTTAAGCAATAGCTGCACCGATCTTCATGAGAGCTGAAACAGGTAAAGGGATGAGTCCAAAAAGAAAAGATATTGGGTCCTCTGCAAAAGTGAATGCAAAAAGGAACAATCAGGCCAGTAAGATCACTATTCAGCATGGTGAGGTAAGGCAAATAGATCTTCTCTCCATTTGTCATCATTGTGGTAGTTCTGGTCATATCCGTCCTAACTGTAGAAGATTTAAGAGAACATATGCACTTTTAGATAATTTTGTTCTAATATATCATTATTGTGAAGTCAAAGGACACATTTAACCACATCGCTTTCAGTTGCACCGTAAATTTGATTCCTATTCTGGATACTTTCCTGCTCCTAGAAAAAGTAAGTTGTTTGACCAGATGAATCAATTCACAAATAGAATGGCTTATCCTAGGATTACAAGGCCTGTTTCAAATGCTTTGACTTAGAATAATTTTTCCTGAGCAACACCCAAACCCGAGGTTTCACAATATAAATGTCATATCCCGAACCTCGGGAACCCATGAACCAACCACAAACCGTTCCTCCTAAGGGTCATCAGCTATGACTTTCATTCATTATAGAATTTGAGTTCCGATTATATAAAAGTTTTCTTCAAACAGATATATTCTCGCACATATCGAATTTACAACAAAGGCTTGGACTCTCAAAAATTCATTTACAATCATAATATCTTTAATTACAATCCTCCATTTCAGTTTATATACAACCATAGTACAAGAATGTAAACAAGCACAAAGTCTTCCTTCTAGTCTTTTCCAAACCATCTCTTGCCCTGGTATTGTCCCTGGTCTTTGGAACCTAAAATGGTTTAGTAAACATGCGTGAGCCGAAACTCGTAGGAAATAGATTAACTCATAGGTGATGCATGAATTGTGAGGTGTAACGGGAGCAACCGAAGAAAAATACAAATTTTCACCAAATCATAATTTCTTCACATGCACACACCCACACACGCCGAATTGTTCCCATTTATTCTTCCATATTATCCACATCGTCATTTCAGTATCCGATTTCTCACAAAAAAAATCGTGTCACACTTTCATTATCCGGTTTATCACAAAATCGTATCACAATTAATTATCGCAATTAATGAACCGATATCGGGTGCAGCTTATAGAAACCCCTCCCTATTATCCCAATAGGCTACGCAAAGCCATTGGTTAATAGATAGCTTTATAACTCACCACGATACAACACCACGTTTCAAGGGCTAACCCGTGGGCACGTGGTCCCCATCTTGCGCAAGTTTTCGGTCTTTCACCGCGGACCCGCTAGTCCAACTTAATCCACATTAATTCATACGGTTCATTAGTTGTTCAATTTTCACACAAAAAAATCCGGGAGTCCAACCCACAACTGGTTCCTCTCCCCAAATATTTTCTCATAATACCTCTTTTCCATTCTTACATTTCAACTTCCCATTTTATTTTCAATCAAGTCTCATTTTAGCATTATATCATTTCCTTCAATTTAAATGCCATCGTAAATTTCAGCACATAATTTTTCATAAATCACATTCCGTTTATTAGCTTTATGAAATGCAACACGTAATCAACTCACACATTACCATGCCATTTGAAACAAACGGAGTGCACCCATCATATGCATATACATATGTATACAAATTAAAATTCATGTTTTCTCTCTAAAGTTTAAACACTTAAATGATAACCATGCCACTACATAGCCCATAATTTCCCACACTCATATTTGTTCTCAAGACCTTAGTTACATGTAAAAAAAATCCATATTTATCGCAATTACAACCAATCGGTATGATACTAGCATCCCAACCCAAGTGTAGTGAGGTAAGTAAAGTCATAGCCCATGAGATAAGAAATTCGATAAAAAGGGCCAATATTGATGAAAACGTCATTTTTAAAAGCATTTGGCCAAAAACGGGTAGAAAATGGTTAAGAAAATTTGACATACCCTCACTATTTTACTCATAACTTTTTCTACAAAAATAATTTTCTTGTGAGAGTAGTCTTGTTGGAAAGAGGACTTCCCGGGCTTCGATTTGAGTACAAGAACAACCCAATTCGAAGTCCGAATGAGGGAGATATGATCGAACAAAGTTGACCCTGCGCAGTTAGTCCGCTCGAGCGGACGTCGGGGGCTCGAGCGCCCAACTCTCTGCCAGTTGAGCGCTCAAGTGGACAGGGATCCGCTCGAGCACCCTGGTACCCGAGAAAACCCCAGGTTTGCCCCTATTTTGAGTTTCAAGCCCCAATATACATTTTCTTCACAACTATACTTCAAATTTCCAGTTTCAAACCCAAATCATTGAATTAGAAGTCTCATAAACACTTTTTATACCACAAATCTTCAAACACCATGGTTAATTACTTCTCAAAAACCCCCTTTTCATGAAACCCAACTCAACTTAAACACACCTCTCAAATTCTTCACATCTCATATGAAATTAACTAGATCTTTACTCATGGAAGTAAAATATCAACCAAAATCATATCAAACATATGAGAGAATCTAGATCCTACCTCAGATTTGCTCAATAGCTTGGAATTTCTTCAATTTCTCCCTCTTAGGGTTTTGATGATGATAGATCTTGGCCCCTTGGTGCTCCATCTTCCATCTCCTTGCTCCAAAGCTTAATTGGCATCCTTGCTTACTCCCAATCTAGCTTCAATCCTTCAATTTCCATGGTGGAGGGTTAGGTTTTTAGGAGGGACATAGTTTTCTCTCTCTAAAAAGAAGAAGAGGAGAAGACGAGGAGAAGAGAAATGAGGGGTATCTCACGTGGCTGGAGGGGAGCTCAATATATATATACATACTCTCAACTTTTCTCCAAAGTTCTAGAATTATCCAGGCATTTGCCGATAGTCCACTCGAGCGGACCACCACCGCTCGAACGGTGACCCCTGAAGCCGAATTTTGCGCAATTTCTTAAATTTCAACTTAAACCTCCAACTTTACTCATATTTAAATATTTTAATTTATCTATTAACGTAGCCATATCAATATCGTTCATTGCCTTGTATCTCAATATCACCTTCACATATTATTAATTCAACCGTAAATGAATAAAATTTTATAACACCCACGCCCAAATTTAATTCCGTCTCCTCACTTAACCAAAGACATAAAATCACAAAAATAAATACGTATCAGGCCGTTACAACTTTCCCCCCTTGGGGAATTTTGTCCCCGAAATTCGTCTGCAGTCATACCAAACCTTCCTTTAGTCATTCAATCTATGAAGCATCTTTCTCAGCCCGTAATCCTGATTTATCTTTCAAAGCGGTATGACTCAAGGACATTAACACACTTCTATTACCATCAAACTTAACTTCCGAACACCAATATTTCACAAATATTAGAATCATCCTTATCTATCAACCTATTCTCATATCGGGCTTGTCCAGTCTAAACGGTTCATCATTTGCCATGACACCAACTCTTATCCGAAATTAATCACCAAGGCTGGAGTTAACCACTCCGTTAT
>JAULJZ010071906.1:0-13043 GCA_032270985.1 Heliamphora pulchella | reverse complement strand
CTGGGCTTAAACCGGGCTTAGCCTAACTGAATCGGGCTTGGCCTGCCCAAATCACGGCGGAGCCGAGCCAGGCCAGACCAAAATTACAGCCTTGGGCCACCCCTAAAACTTCTAAAATACCATTAGTATTGATATATTTTTATTATTTACCCTTTTATAATTGTATTTATGATTCTAGAAAATCACATTATACCCCTATTATATAAATAACAAAGAAATCTGAAAGGATCATTAAGTGACATATATTCTTGGAGACACTTAATAATAGTAAAGTCTTTTCAAGTGGACAAAGATTTAACCAAAAAATGTCACATATTCTGAATATACACGTTAGAGCTCGCACTAGTTAATTATGTAGTTAATTATTTTAATTTAGTATTATATCTTTGTTTTTAATAAAAAAAAATCCATGTTTTTAAAATATTGTACAGTTCATATTTCATGAAATTAGTTATCCAATAAATATTTAATCTTTTCTTTTTTTAATATCTCAAGGTGTTCTGACACTTGAAGGGATTCCAATTAAAATCGATACAAAATCTAATATAAATTGATGCAAAAAATTGATAGCCCCAAAAAACTTGAGACTTAAAAGGGAATAAACTCTTAAGTCTCAAGTTTTGATCACCAGGCCAACCCTTAAGATTAATACATAATTTTTATATTACTTTGTTACATTTAAACAAGGAATAGAATCTCTTAAAATATTTAATTTACTTTTGATTTAATCCCATCATGTCCTAAACGTATAATGGTTGCTATTTGTATGTTTGGGCCTTGAATTGGTGGAGAGAGAGAGAGAGAGAGAAACAAAGATGGTAAAAAAAATTGAAAAATACCTAAAAACGTTTTTTGTCAGGTAAGGTTAGAAAAATGTGAATAAAATAAATAGGTATTTGCTAAAAAGATTTGTTTGGTTAGACGTATAACGATTCAAAAACATAAACGATTTCATTTTTCCCTCAACAAATTCTATAGTATTAACTGTTCATCAATAGCTTTTGTTAAAAGATACATTTTGGCTTTATTTATTTTGATAAAAAATATTTTTTATGTAAATTACTTTATAAAAATATAACTTTTTGTTTTATGATGTTTGAGTGAATACTTCAAAAAATTTTATAAAAAAATAAAAATTATCATCATCACTTGTCACTGCCATCGCCGCCACCACTATTGCATCCATCGTTGCTATTGCCACTAGCACCGCACCTTAAAGTGGCATATACCCTTTTTTAACTAAATTAATTTTAGTCTTATAAAATAAAATAATTTACTGAAAAAGTATTTTATGTTATTTTTATCAAATTAAACACTAAAAAATAAATAAAATATTTTACGTCGAAATAAATAAAACCTTTTTTGACTAACGACAAAAGTAAACATAAAATCCGATTTGCTAATTTATTTTTGACTTTTTTCAACCTACTTCATATTTTGATCAAATTCTTGTTACTTTTTTTGATCATTCTCGATGAGATAAGTATAAAGAAAAACATGATAATTCGATCAAATAATTAAAAAAATTCACCAAAAATAAAAATAAATAAAATAAGTAAATACGTTATCGTCCCAAATGGGACCTAATTTAAAAGGAATGTTGTTCCAATAAAAGCTGAGTTTCCTCAAAAAGATTCAGCATGCAATTTACTTGACAACCAAGAAATCAGTTTTAACAGATTTTCATGCGACTTTTGTATTGAAAAGCGCTTCACATTACCCACCATGCATGATTCCGATTAAGATGATTTCCAAGAACAGTTCATGATTGAGAATGGAGAGGACTACAATTAATACCACAATTGAAGAAGATCCATGAAATTTTCCAACACAATAGCAATAGGGTGGTTCTAGTGGCGGAACCAGGATTCCACCGTTAAAAGGGGCAGAGGATCATGAAAAGCACTAAAAGATTTGTTTATACATAAAACAATATAAACTAATATAAAAAATAATCACTTTTATAAAATTTGGGAGGGGGCAATGGGCATGGCTCTCACCCACCCTCCTCTCGGTCCCGCACCGGTATGGGACAATTCAATGAACATCGTAGGTACATGGGCGTCCATCCACGTGGTTTATCGACGTCATTGCCATGTCACACCCCTCGCAGCTCGATGAGCACCTCCTAGGATGACAGGTGAGCTATTATCTTACCACCTTTGATAGGTAAAAGCACACTGGGAAGCTGCCCAAAGAATAGGACTGCTCATTCTACAGCTAAGTGTATTCTCCGCGACAACATCCGACTTGAGTTACCCTTGGTTATCCTTGATTAGGGTGAGCAATCCTCTAATTGGGTAGCCTCTCCTTGCATGAAGTTTAGGAAAAAAAAACTCCTACATAACCAAGTGGCCTTTGTCTTAATGGTATGGATGTTAACCTCTCAAATGAGAAGTTGGAGTTCAAACTTTGCTAAGTACAAAATAGTAGAGTATTTGCCGATCAAAAAATAAAAATTAAAAATTAAGCACTTGCATTAGGCAAGGATTGAAATGGAGCACGAGGCCTCCCACTAGAGTGGAACTTCGGTCAAGAGGAATCCAAGCGGGATAATGGGCTCGTGGCTCAAAGGCAAGAGGTTGAGAATTGCCGAGATGGCTTGTTTCATCCCCTCCTTGAGGGACCTATGTGGTCTACAAGAGAATTTCCACCTAGTGTGCAAGACAAAGTAATAAGAATTAATGTGACATCTCCTTCCATATCAATCAAATATAGAAAATAGATCTGGTGTATGGTCAAATGATTGGACTACCACTAATAACAATGATCTTAAACTTTTAGGGTGTCTTGTTAGACTCTTTATTTAAATTATTAGGTTAGTAATCCATATACTAGTTACAAATAATATCAGAGCCAATCTTGATCCCACAAACTCTATGGTAGTGTGAATAAATTAGAGGCTCTAATGAGAGGTAGAGACCCCAGGGTTGTATACCCTATGCACGCTAATAAATTGCTCAATATTCGCTAATTAGATGCTATCCACAATCCCAACTAAGAGAAGAACTTGATCCACGCGACTAAAACGTTGCATATTTGAGTGATGAATATTGTGTTGCTCCATATACAAGTTATTGGGTCAATAGTCTTACATTATTATACAATCTTCACACAAAAGAGTAGAGCAAGGATGACTATTTGCTTTCCCTCCAGAAGCCTTGTTTGCCAAGTACAACTGACTAGAACTAGAAAGGGGACTCTTGCTAAGAGATCCCTGAAAAAATAAGTACCATCTGCTTCAGGATGAAGTACAAAATGTACAAAAAGCAACAGACAAGAAGGGTAATACTGCAAGGTTAGGAATTGATTAAAATTTAACTAATCCATTTGGGACATAAAAGCATATAAATTGTTTCTGACCCCTTTTCCCCAAGTAGTTGAATTCTAAACCGACTCGGTGATCTAACAAAAGCAGCATTTTCATGTTCTACATGGACTATGTATCCATTTTCGGCTATATTATTCATCGATAAGCCTCAGACTTGGTCAATAACCATTCCTAGAAACACATATAAAAACAGTAGGGAAGTTTAGGTCTTTTACTCTCTAGCTTCGGTCCAAACAATAATGCAGGTACTCGTATATCACCCGTCCTCCTTCGTTGAGTGCTTCCCATTTGAAATGCTAGTTGGGATGTTTGCAGAAGAAGCTGAACTATATGCACTCTTTTCTCTGAGAAATTGTACAGGGTCTGCATACGATAGAGCACAATGCCACCTGGACAAACATTCCCAAACAAAGCCTAGATTCTGAATAAACAGATAATAACCGTGTTTATAGATGAAAACACGAACTTTAATTTCATTATACCTGCTAGCCTTTATAGTTTTGCCATCTATCGCCATACTTTCATCGAATATGTTGCCTGCAAGTGATAAATAATTTTGATAATGGGAGAATTAATAACTTAAAAGTTCCATTTTTCTATTTTCATGAAAATAACAAAGAATTAACCCACATTTAGTCACGCAAGTCAATACTAAAAGCCTACAACATCACAATACCAACAAAACCACAAATATTATTATGGTTCTTTGGTTAAGAGAAAAAAAAAAGGACTTCAATTCCAACTCTCACTCCATTTGTGGTGACGTAGATCTTGATGGATGCAAGGAGTTCTGCATCATCGCGTTAACACAGAGACCATAGAAGAATTGACATAATTTCATCAAATCCATTTTATGTACTGCACTAGTGCAAAGAAGTAAACAGAAATTCAATCGCAATAGAAAATAGTGCGCTCATTCTATTTGTGATGACGTAGAAATTGGATCGGTGTGCTGTGCATTAGCTCTGAATGCCTGATTTCTAATATCTCCATCTTGCCAAAGTAGCAGTAGGTAATAAAGTGATAAATTGTAGCAAAGAGTTCAAAGATCAAGGATCTAAAGTTAGTCTATTTATATTTTACACATTATAAATAAAAAAGAAAATTGAAATTATAGAACTATTTGCAGAACATTTTTCCATTACAATGTTAAAGTTTTGAAATTATAGAACTATTTGCAGAACATTTTTCCATTACAATGTTAAAGTTCCATGAGATATTTAGATGGAGAAAATATGTAAAAATAAATAAAATCATTTCCACAATCACAAGCAAGTGCATTTATAGCTGATGAAGTTGGCATGTGGATTGCAGGGAATAAAACAGGAAGGGGCTGTTTGCAGGAATCCCCGAATTTAAAAGTCACTCCCACTTTATCAATATTTCAAAAGAAAGCTCAAATAGTGACTTTATTTTTGTCTTTGTCCACGAGCCAACTTACAATAGCACCAAGTATATCCTGAAAAAGATTCCATCAAATTTAGGGGACCACCAAACTGGTAGCAAGCAGAGTACAATTGCACCAGCCTATATATCCGGTCATATCCTAGTTCAGAAAAGGGGTTGCTTCTACCAGCTGAAAGTCATGATTTCTTCATGAGATTTCTTCGACCTCTCTATATACTTTCTCCTTCTTGGATAGGTCATAATATAAGTTTCTAGGAGGGGAAGAACAGTGCGTACACAAGATGGAGACTTACCGCAAGTCCAACGCACCCTAGGCCATCCTTGGCCTTTTTTGTTTTTGATGAAAAATTATGTGAATATTTATAATGTATTTCTTGGTATTTTGTTTTGTGAATGAGGCAAATTTAGCTGGGATACTTTTGAAACTTTAGGCACTATAATTTTTATAAAATAAAAAAAAAGTTAAGTAAACATTGGCACTGGCTCACTCATCCTACTTAGAGTAGGTTTCAAAGAAAACTTCCAGACTTCTACTGATTACATGATTCCTGTATTAATCTAAATTATTTGACAAATACTACATGAAAATATATACTTCTTATGTGTTAATTTACTAGAATACCCATTCACATTTTGTGCCTGTTCACACATTTTGTATGCCATTTTACATGTACAAACATGAGTTTAGACCCTGTACAGAACTGCAAATAAAAGTTTACCCCCATATATATCCTTATCCGAGAAGTATTTGGCCATCAATCGACGAGTGTAGTCAGCCTCATAGTTGCTGAATCTTTCGTTGTACTCGTTGCCATTCATATCCCTAGACAAACGAAAAATACAAAGTCAGGAACTTCCTCAAAAGAATGAACCTAGATACCAGTGTGTAAATGACACAAGTAAAGAACAGAGCTGTCCCTGAGCCTTCTGCAGCCCCATATGAAGCCCGCAAATGTGGCCTCCATACATTTTCACATAAAATTCAAATGGATAAAGTCAATTGAAAAACAAATAATCACAAATTACAATAATAAAAAGATAAACTTAGTCTTGTTGCTTCATATTCTAACTAAGCCAATGTTTGGCATCTCTAAAATGCTAGCTATTTTTCAAAAAGTAAGTTTTTTGGTTATAATGTTTGGCATCACTAAAGAGTCCACTAATATTTTTTTAACTTTTTTTCAAAAAATAAATCTATACACATCCCAAACACTCTTTTTTTAAATAAAATAACTATAATACCCTCAATTAAAAATCATAACTACTCTCACAAATATATAAAAAAAGCCATACCATTATTCCAAACATTACAACATAAAAGCAAAAAGAAAAAACATATTATACATTTCAACAAAAGCACAAAAGAAAAAGAAAACAACTACTATAAACAAATTATGCCAAACAATCAAACTTTTTTCCCACCTCTTTTTTTTTCCCTGAAAAATGCTAAACCTTCTTGAAAGTGGGAAATGCAGTAAAGGGAAATTTTGGCTCGAGGTTTGGTGGGAACATAGACCTCTGAAGGAAGTTTTTCAGATCGCTGTCACTTGGCTTTCATTCTAATGCAGTAGTGGGGGATGATTTGCAATAGTCGAATAGCGACTTTGTGTGGAACCCTCAATTTCACAAGCTTTGAAATATTGGGAAATTCAGTCCATGTAGACTTTCCTTCAGTCTTCCTTATGACTCTTATGTTAATAGGGCCACCAGGATAGTATGGCATGTCATGGACAGCTTTTACGGAACGGTGTTCTCTGCATTTTATCGTTACTTATGTAGTGATATTTTCACTGCTAGGTATCGGCAGAATAGCCCCCTCTCCTCCCAGGTCGTTTTCTTTGGTTTGATAAGTGCCCCTGATGACATCTTGACTATCAAAAACCACAGGAAGAGACGTCAGGAAAATATTGATTAGTGTTATTTGTGTAAGTAGGTGGGGAAGAGCGCCAATCATCTTTTCCCCCCATTGTCCAGTGGCCAGCGATCTTTGGATTTTGACTTTCACAACTTTTGGTGTACATAAGTTATGACATTTTTAATTATAGAGTTGTTGGTTAGTCAGAGTTTCTGGTGTCTGAATAAGTCAGATAAGAAGGCATGGAATATTGCGGTTGTGGGTGTATTGTGGACAATATGAAGGAAGCATTGCAAAAGCTCATTTTGAGGCATAGAATTATCCATCTGTGCTCCAAAAGGATCTTTTCTCCTTTCCCTTTTTTTTTTCTTTGCACGAGAGAGGATTGCTTCTTTGTTTTTACCCAATTTTGTTTTTGTGCAGTTCATAGGTGATTTGTACATGCGATATTCGTATAATGAGTAATCTGGCCTTGTGTACATGGTTCGCCCCTTTTAATGTGTTTTTTCTTTCTAATAATTTACTTATTAAAAAAATAAACATTCCTGAGAAGAAGAGAAGAATACTTGGCAAGAAAGTCAAACCTGAAACTACAAAAGTTAAACCTGAAATTTGTTCTTTGAAAAATTGGGGGAACATCATTTCCTGGGTTTTCAACCTAAGAGACATGAATGTTTCTAGGTTTCAAGAAATTTAAGTCAAACGACACCTAATTAAGACTAGCATCACTAGTCATTTAGAATTTTGGACACTTCATACCACTATCAAAAATGGACACTTAGTAGTTAGTTCAGTATTAACCACATAGATTCTAAGCACTTAGTAGTTTTTTTTTTTTATTAACCACTTAGTAGTTAGTTCAGTATGAACCACATAGATTCTAACTGTTCACTTGAAAATGTTAGACGATAATGATTATCTAACTTGGTTATTCATTTATCTAACTCGTCTACTTATTTATCTAATTTGTCTATATATTTATCCAAATGTTAGGCAATAAAGATTATTTATCTCATTTGTCATCATTGTCATCTTGTTTTCTTCGTCTAGATTCAATTGTATCTGACCAAATATGTGCAAATTCAATAAAACAAAAGTTTTCGTAACTTGCATTCATTCAATAACTCTCCCTTTTTATGTATAAATAAGAGTACATAAAAAAGAGACAAGAGGGGAATGCCACCCGAATACAACAAGCCGGAATAGCAATCCTCTACAAAAAGGAATCGCCTCAAAGCAAAAGACTCCATGAAATCTACCATACCTAACTTAGTTATCAAAATCTTACGATTCACAATTCAGTTAACAATTTGATTCACGATTCAATATAAATCAATATGAATTTAAAAGTGAATCTATTTTGTAACAGAATCATGATAAATCTTTCGATTCATGAGTCAATTCACACTATTTACGATTTATGTTATTCTTAAAATTATCATATTCAAAAGATTTTGAACCCTATATTTACCACTTTATTCTTTTCTTGTCTTTTTTTCAAAATGCCTTAATACAACTAAATGTGTTACTTCTGAAAATAAGAAATAAACATATATAAACTTGTTGCTAATTTTGTGATTATATAATTTAATAAGAGCCAAGAAGATTCGATAATTTATTAACTCTTTTTCTTATTTCTCTTCTAGGTGAAAAAGTCAAAATACATCTTTTTAAGATGTTTAAGATAAAATATCACTTCCTATAAATTTTTTATTGCCATTTCAGTGAAACAAACATAACTTAATATGATATGAGTTGAACTATTGGACTCTACGGTTCCATATTACAACTTTCTAAACTTTTCTTCATTAGCAATAAGCATACTAGACATGTTTTAAAGTATATTTATATTTAATCTATCTTCTCTTAGCTTACTTTCTTTGAGATTTCTGAATCCATTTTTTGAATTTTAAAAGAGAATATATAATGACTTTTTAAGGAATCTTATGATTGGTTAGATTTGAGTCAAAATCTCTTGTAAGAACGCAAACGACTTTCCAACTAGATTACGACATCACATTCTTATTGTATAATTTGAGTTCTTACCAATTTATTCATTTTATT
The DNA here is from genome assembly GCA_032270985.1 of Heliamphora pulchella. Classification (NCBI taxonomy): domain Eukaryota; kingdom Viridiplantae; phylum Streptophyta; class Magnoliopsida; order Ericales; family Sarraceniaceae; genus Heliamphora; species Heliamphora pulchella. The sequence continues at coordinate 4,386 of JAULJZ010071906.1, read as the reverse complement.
TAAAACATATAAAGTATTTAAACATCATCCTTGTAGTTTATGCCGAATCATACGATTTACAATTCGATTCGATTCACGATTCAAAAAATTGGGATTTGAATTCATAATGCAATTCACGATTTGACAATCCAAAATATATGCGATCCTCTCTCAGATAACCAACTAAACAAAATGCTGAGAAAAATATCTTTCAATCTATACAACGGAGACTCAACCCCATCAAAGGACCTCCTATTTTGCTCTCCGCACGCCAATCACATCACAGCCAAAGGCACCAACTGCTAAGCCCTTCTCTAACTCCTTGATAATCTAACTCCCTCTGAAGGCACCAAGCGCCAACTCCTATACTACCATGGTTATTTATATTTTTCCCTGATAGGCAAAAAAACCATCTATAAGCTTCTAATATTCATAAGCCACAACATGTTCAATTATTGAATTATATAGTTTTTACTAACATTTATATAGGTTTTATTGTTTGTTTTCAAACACTTTTTATACTTAATCCAAGTTCTTTTGCTATTTTCTTCGGAAACATTCCACTACAAAGCTAACGAAAACAACTTATTTAAACAAAACGTCGGTCCTTGGGTTATAGAGGATCTTTTAAACAGAAAGGAAAATACTTGAGAATGGGTGCCTTTCTAAAGTACTTGTGCATTTCTTCTCCTTCTCCTTACTCTTATGAGAACCCAACTGAACTATATAGTTTGTGTATCAACAGTGTAGTACCAACACCAACATAGAGTAAAATACAAGAAGATCAGAAATTTATGTGACAGATAAAGCACTATTTATGCCTAGGCATGGAATTGAATGGAGAGATTGAATCAAATCAAAATTTACAGATGAAAACGATTAGAAAACGAAGAGGAACACTCACTCGAATGGATCAACTGAGTGAGGCTTTTTCTCGAGGGCATCACGGACGCCATTGTTAGTTGCAGCATCCTTGGCGGAACCCTAAAACTCGAACCACAAAGCAGAAGAACCAAAGGATTTATACAGAACGATATATATATATATATATATATATATATAAAGAGAGAGAAGAGGGGAGAGAGAAAAGAGAGAAGAGATGGGAGAGAGAGAAAACCTGGTGGTGTGATGAAGTGCGAGGGGTTGGTTGGGTAGCGGAATTGCCGGAGTAGGATGGAGAAGGAGGCGAGGAAGCAGAGGGCGAGGATGTGGCAGACGCCATAGGATTGAAAATTAGCGAGCTGAGATGCATATCTATAGTGTCAATTATATTATAAGTGACAGGACTGGTATTTTTAAAATTTAAAGATGCATAATTTTTTTTTTTTTTGAGAAATTTCAGCAAAGATTCAAATATTAATTGTTATTTAAAGATTGGTCTTATTTAAATTTTATTAATAAATATTAGTCTCAAAATATTAATATTTACTGAAAATACTTTAACTACACATTCAGAAGATTTCATTGACCAAATTCCTTTTTAAACAAAAATAAAAAATTTTACCCCCAAAATCTCTACAAAAATTACGAGCCCCAGTCACCACAACCTTAGCTCTATCGTCGTTTTCATCATCTATAGTTGTCATCGTCGTTGTCGTTTTCGTTATCGCTGTTGTCAACCCCAACGTTGGTTTCGTCCTCCGTCGTTACGGTCATCATCTATCGTCGTTGACATCATCATTCCTCGCGATCACCATTAACGTCCGTCAAAACCTTACCTCCCCATCACTCTTATTACTCAACACCAAATGTATTGTAGAGTATCTAATTGATACATTTATCAGTTGAGGTGTTACAGCAAAGATGTAACTAATGAATGTATCAATTATATATGGTAAGATTGTCACACCCTGCTCTCGCAAGACCCTCAACTTGTGCAATGGGGTATAATCCCGCCACGTCTTAGTTGCCTCAAAAAGACGACAAGGCTTAAAGCCTGCCAAGCACAAAACATCTATACGAGATTGATTTAATAATGTACTTTCATTGATACCAGAGAAACGTAACCCTTTAGGGGATACTCCATCCAAAAAATATACATCACAAAACGGGAACAAAAACATAATTTCCTTAACATGAGGAGTCTTAAAATTACAGAACCATGCTACAAAACCCAAAAGACATCTATGCTCCGACTCAAGCCCTATACATCGACAGTGATGGACTAATCTCTACCAAATCCTACTATCTACAATCACAAATGTTACAAGATAGTGTACTTAGTATTATAATGAATAAAATGAAGCCAAACACTCAGTTTACGAAATATTGAAATATCTTTGAAAATAGTTCATCATGCTTTAAAAAAGATGTGAAAATGCTACATTCATTTCAACACATGAAATCTCGTAAGTTATAAATAACCTTCTCATTTCACAACGGTATAAAGATGAGGCTTAGCAGCCACAAGTAATTTAAATTCACTTTTCACACACACCCATACCCAAAATGTCCAAGTAGTCATCAACATCACGATGGGAAGTTTTGATGGTACCTAACATCAATTCTCAATGCACGGATAATAATGTAATAGAATGAAGGACACTCTCCACCAAGCACGAGTGGTATATGCATAACTTGGGACTCAACCAAAAATGCCTTTAAAGACTAAAACCCCGCACAACGGGAAACCTCACTTTCAGGAAAAATATAAAATTCATAGTTTGGTAACCTCTCCATATCGGGATATAAATGACCAAAAATCCTCATAACTTGGCACTTGGAATAACAACATAACATTGATAACATTGTCAAAATTCATCTTTCACACGCACATGCTTCTTCAAAAGATATGGATGGTACATTTAAAAATATATTGTGACATTTGAAAACAAGAATCCCATGTTTTCATTCATCAGCGATTCACATGGTTCAAAACATGAGTATTGAAATATTTTTAAGGCATAGTTCACGTATCATTATTCAAAATAATTACTAAGCACTCTCACCTGGTTAGACGAAACACAGCTCACCTCTTTGCAAAAGGGGCAAAGCCCCATCCTCTAATGTCAAAACCCTAGGTGCCTAGCAAAAGCATCCAAAACGGTATGTAAACGTAGGATACCATACCATAGAATCGTAAGGCACTAGAAAGGTTCGAGTTTTTGAACGATTCTACGGATAAAGGTCAAGGGTCTATTCCTTTTAAAACTTAAGGAAACTCATCCTTTATAATGTCTTACCAATATTTTTGGTCAAAAGGTTTTTTGTTAAGCATAGGGAATTAGAATTTAGGCTCAAACTTCATTTGTTACCTAAAAAGGCACACTGTTCAGATTCTGTGACAGTCAGGAATACTTATGTTTAAAATATTAAAACAACTCCAAATGTTCTGATTTGTGCATAGAAAAATAGTTTAAGATGTCCCCTTAACTTTTTCATGAAGAACACTTTGCATTTTGACCATTACAAAATTGTGTTTTGACCTCCACAAAAAAGTATGTTGAATCTGTTCATAGAAATAGATTCTTTCTAGCAACTTCATAAATCATTTTGACCTATCAAACAACGCTCATAATTCATCAAATTTGGCAAAGACATAGAATATTATGTTTGGAATAACTTTCATGAAGACAACATTTTCACAAGACATCTCAAAAATAAGGTTTTAAGCTTTGTAACAAAATAAGACAGAATGGTACTGTTTTCAACATCAAAACTGTTTCTAAGTTTTCTCTTAGTTAGAAGAAAATTCATTTGGGATATCAAATCAACTTCATTTGTTTTGAATTTTGAACAGAAGCTAGATTAAGAAGTCTTCTAAAGTTTTCATGAAGAACAATTTTCATATACTCGATAGAAATATGTGTTTTAGCTTTCACAAGAAGGAACGTCAAATTTGTCGAGAGGGACAAATTTCGCTCACGAACTTTAAAAATAGGGTTGACACGTCAAAAAGAGATAAAAACTTATCCAATTTGGCATGCAACTAGAAAAATGTGTTAGAAACAACTTTCATGAAGAAACCATGTTTAGAACAAGCTTCAATAATAGGGTTTTGGCCTCCGTAATAAATCATGACAGAATCTATACAGTTTTGGAGAAATTTAATTTCTCAAACTCCACTTAGTAGAATTTCTTCAAATAATTTTTATATGAAATCCAACATTAATATCTAACTCTATACACCATAATCATCTCAATATCATTTTTTAGAATTTATTAAAAATATTTAAAAAAAGACCTCACTGTTGCAAATGTCTTAAAACTTGAACTTATGGGTTTAGCTTGGTCCTAGCTCATCTTGTTTGGTTCAAACTTGTTCTTTTTGTGTTTTTAATTCATGTTCTTAAAGAATGGAGGTGAGATCAAATGTTTTTGAATAAAGGTGGTGTTGGAATATTAGATTTAGATTGATTAGAATATTAGATTGATTAGATTGATTTTATTCTGATTTGATTTTATTCT
>JAULJZ010071875.1:0-13044 GCA_032270985.1 Heliamphora pulchella | reverse complement strand
AAGGCTTGGAATACGCCCGGAAGTATTCTGTATAGTGCAAACACTCAAGGGAGATCTTGAGGAGTGGATGTAGGCTACGTTAAAGCCGAACCACTATAAATCTCTGGTATTTGGTTCTTTCTCTCTATCCCTCACCTTTTAATTATTGCATTGATTATATTCTTGCATATCTTTTCATATTGCACTATTAAAAGATTTCTAAAAAGGCTTTAACTTATTGTTAAAATAAAAAAAGACCCAATTCACCCCCTCTTCGGTTGCCTAGATCTAACAACTCTCTTGGGCTTTTCTTCCTTCCTCTTCCTTCCTTCTTTCTTCTTCTTTCGTTTTTCTTTGAAAACACATAGAAAATTTTGGTCTCTCTCTTTCTCACTCTCTTAGTTGAATCATGGAGAAATGAAGCGGTGGTTTGGGTCTTTCTTTATAGAAAAATTGTAGTAGCAACATAATTATGGTGTATAAGCTTTTATTTAAATTTTCTTAAATTTGATTGGGTGCATGGGGTGGTAGGATTTATTAAAGAGAGATATATATATTAGTTGTTTTGCTGGTGGGATTCGGTTGGGGCTGTTTGGGAGACTAAAAAATTGATTTTATATTTAATTAGGGTTTTAAATTGTATTTTAGTACATTTTTGTGAATATAAACGCATACAATATTAATTTTATGTACCTAAATCTACTAAAATCTATTATATTAATGTATTTATAATTAATTTAGTTTTTTCATGATTTATCAAAAAGTAAATATCCTCCGTCTTTGAGTGGCACTATTGAAGTTAACCGACTCCTGCCTCTCTCCCTGCTCCTCGAGGTCTTCTTCTCCTACGAACGTACCCTCCTCAAAATGTTCTTCTTCTTTACCTGTGGCACGAATGCTATGAGCCGAAGCCCAGAAGAAAATTTTCTAAACCGTCTAACAAACTCACGACGAGATATTCTACAATACGTATCGTATAACACCCAATGAAAAGTTAACGGGGCAGAGATATAGGCAAATTATCATTTTCAACAGGATGAGCACAGAGTGGAACAGTAGTGTGAGTGCGTGATGTAGTTGAATGCAGTGCAGATGCCTAGCCCAACTTGTATCCAGAAACAGAAATAAGAGTTTCACTTTAGGACTTATTTCTATTACTTGTATGGACTTATTATCATTATTGCTGCCTTAGGAACTTATTGTGATCGCTATGATGGGATTTGTTATCATTGCCGCCTTAGGGACTTATTGTCAATGCTATGATGGGACTTTATATTATTACCATCTCAGGGAATCATTGTCAATGCCGTGATGGGACTTTATATTATTGCCACCTCAGGGACTTATTGTCATTGCCGTGATGGGACTTTATAGGGTTACCCACATTAAAAACAAGGATGCTCGCTTAGTATCAACCTAAGGTCTAAATTAAAGCTAGTGGCGAACCTGTGGTGCCTAAACCTCCTTTTTATAATAAAAATCTCAAATTTCATTTCCAAACATGGCAACCAGGGTCGCCCTAAATCCACAACCACTGAACAATGATTCCCAACCCAATTTAAAAGGTATGAAGGATTTTGATAACCCAAGATGCAATGTAAAAATGCCCATGAATGTGTAATATGCCTATTGTGTACAACTAACCATTGCATGGTATATAAACATGACATAGCACATGGTACAACTTGCTAAAGTATTATGCACAAGCATTCAAAGCATAACCATAATTCATGTGGTATAAATTCGAACTATCGGCATGAGTTCATTTCATCAAGCATCATTTTTAAATACCAATTACTGACAAAGTTCATGTAAGGTTCACATACTCAAGTCTCACACCATTCGAACACTTAGTCAATTTTAGGTACAAGTTTAATTGATAGTTTTGAAGTTACGACAGCGTTTTGAAGTACTTACATATAGATTTAACTTCTAATATTTTAACACCAATTAGATAAAATATTTCCTATAACTTTCATGTTTATCACTAATGCTAGGTCCTACGGCACGGGAGTCATTTATTTTATTTAAGTAAAACCAGTTCAGCAATTTACAGAGAAATACATAGGAATTGATCTTCTGTTGGCCACTGTTTTGGGGCATCAATTCAAGGATATGGCTCTGATTTTTGGTGGGGTTTTGGTTTAAGGTGTCCTCTACAAGTTTTATGTTTTGAGTTAGGGAAATTAATTTGGAAAACATTTGAGAATTTGGCCAATTTACAAAAAGGGTTCAGTCAGCCTAAAAAGGGTCTACAGAGTGTGTTTTTCACAGAATATGCTCAAAACCTTTGGGGTATCATCCAAGGGTATTTTGGGCTGATTTTTGCTTAGTAATTGGTCTAATATGTTAGCTACAGTTTCTATGTTTACCAATTTTGGATTTGGCCTCTAAAAAGTTAGATTTTAAGTCTCACACTAAGGTGTGATAGAGAGGTCTGTCAGTCACTAAACCTTAACAGAGACTTTGGGAAGTGTTTTGGCCCATCAAGACTTCATCATTTTGGCTCATGTTTAGTGAAAAGAAATATAAATGTATCCTCTACACATTTTATGTTTTGACCTAAGCTCGGTTCTCACTCTAACTAAGGTTTTTAGGTCTGCAACTCAGAGTGGTCAAGATCTGACACTCTTAGGAAAAAATGAGATATTTGGAGTTCTACCCAACGAAATCACTTCAAACCAATTTTTTATGAAAGATAACTCAAAAATATAGATCTGGGCACAAACATAATTTTAAGACCATTTTTCTACATGTAGTTATGGTATTTTAAAGTTGGTGGCAGAAAGTGAGTAATTCCAAAAAATTAGTCTACTTAGGGTTTTGGTTGCCTAGCTTATGTTGTGTACATTTGTGACATATTTTCTTTGCATGCATATTATAAGTTGACATAAATCAAAACTCCAGAATATGTTTAGGGCATAAAACTCAAAAATAAACACATACAAGCATATGCAAAGCACAATCTCACACAAACAGCCCAGGTTTTACTCCTATGACACCTTTTTGACTTATTCTTTGTTTTATTTTCTTAGGGTTTGTTATAGAGATGATTTGAGGGGTATCTTAGGGGAGAATATCATAGGGTTTGAAGGAGTTGCTTATCTTATTTGATACTCAAATGGTTAAAGAAGAAATAGACATAGTTTTATTGTACCTCTCATGAGCTTTTCTTCCTTCCTCTTCCTTCCTTCTTTCTTCTTCTTTCCTTCTTCTTTGAAAACACTTAGAAAATTTTGGTCTCTCTCTTTCTCACTCTCTTAGTTGAATCATGGAGAAATGATGCGGTGGTTTGGGTCTTGCTTTATAGAAAAATTGTAGTAGGAACATAATTATGGTGTATAAGCTTTTATTTAAATTTTCTTAAATTTGATTGGGTGCATGGGGTGGTAGGATTTATTTAAGAGAGATATATATATTAGTTGTTTTGCAGGTGGGATTCGGCTGGGGCTGTTTGGGAGACTAAAAAATTGATTTTATATTTAATTAGGGTTTTAAAGTGTATTTTGGTACATTTTGTGAATATAAATGCATAAAATATTAATTTTATGTACCTAAATCTATTAAAACCTATTATATTAATGTATTTATAATTAATTTAGTTTTTTAATGATTAATTAAATAGGTGTAGGCTTTTAAGTTAAATTAAGTTACTTTGACTCGAATTGATTTTTTGACTTATTTATTGTGTATAGACTTTAAATAATTATTTGTTTGCTTTTATTGATCTATATTATTATATTAGTATATATATTATTTGTATAAAAAGTATTGGGTCAAAATAATACTTAATTTATACATATTTTTCTCATTTTTAAGCTTAAAAAGGTAAAAAGTAACTTTTTAGGCACATTCTCCTATGTGGCCGGCCATGCAAGGATATTTTGGTCATTTTTGTTATTATTTTTTATTTTATTAATTAATTTTATATAAATATATAATTTTGGGTGTCCATGTATTAAATTTTGAATTTTAAAGACTTTTTACTGTACTAGAGGCAAAATGGTCATTTTATTCTATTTATGAGAATTTTTGATTTTTAATTTTATATTTTATGTTATTTACTTAATTTAAGCTGTTCCGGGACTTTTCTGTGTTATGATTTTGCTTCTGAGTATTTGGTCTTTTTAGAATTTTCGGGTTAATTAGGGTTTTTTCTATTCATATAATGACCTATGTTCTCATCGTCTATCTGTCACTAATACTAGGATTTGAGCCAAGTTGTTATAATCCAGGTAGTTACTATTAGGGTCTGGACCGGGGTGTTACAATCTACCCCTCTTAAATATATTTCGTCCTTGAAATTTCATGTGAAAGGTTGTAAATGATTACTTGCATTTCTTCTCTTCAAAGTTGTGTCCTTGAATTATTTGTTACTGAGGGTGTGGATATGGTCGGGTTGATACGTTCAATATTTTGGAAAAAATGATTTTTTAATCTTACTAATTTCTTAAACCGATCACTACGAAATTTTCAATGAACACGTCGCATACTTGTGGCACGAGAATTGTCTAACTAGTGCTAACCTAAAAGCCTTTATCCTTCAAGCATATCCTTTTCCCGAGATAATGTAACAAATTTATTTAACGTATATCTTATAGTTTTTGAATTCAGGCATACCTCTGATCATTAATGGATACTCCTTTTTTCTCATGGGAAGACGAGCCTTCTGTCCATTGATTCTCTTGTTGGTCAAGCTATATCATCCTTCCCGAATCACCCGTTCCCTTCTTACGAGTATTATAGTTTCTTCCCCTTGGTAGCGGGCATTCAAACTTTTTATGTCCAAACTTACTGCAATTGAAACAGATTGTTGAGTTTATCTCTTGTGAACGGCGGATACTTCCCTCATCGCTTTCTGGTTGGTCAGGTTGCACCACCTTTTTCACATCATTTGTTCCTTGTTGCAACAATTTTGTTTGATCCTCGCAACTCTGTTCTGGTTGACGGTGGTTGTAGTTCAGTTTTTCTCGTAGTGGGCACTCCAATCTTTTATGTCCGAGCTTTTGGCATTGATAACAGATTTTCAATTTTGGTGTCTTTTTCCTAGTTGTTCTCGTTGGTTATCTTGAGGGTAAGGTTTTGAGCGTGTGATCTTCTTGTTATTCCGTAGTGGCCCTCCTTGATTATCTTCTCCAATTCTCGTTGGGCAGTGCATCATCTTATGTTCTGACTGGTTACACCTATAGCAAATGCTTACTGTTGGTTGTTGTTGCTTTGTGGCCTTGATCCAAACCTCTGTTGTTCGAAAAAAATTCTTCCTCCCAGGTGCTGGGATATTTTGTACTCTTAAGTCTGATAAGTACCACGATCCTTCCTAGGGTGCCCTTCCTTGTATCTAATCCAGATTGGCTACTAGGTCTTGCAAGATTCGTGCTGGGATCGGGCCGTCTACCTCCTCCTTAGTTCCATTTACTCTCACTGAACTTTCGTGGTTCTATCTTTGTTCCGCCATCTTTAGGGAAGAGAAAAGGGAAAAAGGGTCATTGAACTGTTTGCTAAAGTTGGTTCTACCTTTAAGGTGAAAGCACGACACTCAATCTCCCTATTAGTATGAAAAGTCTTATTCAATGAGATTCTATCGTTCTTCATCAAAGATCGTCACAGCGGGGCTACCATTCTGGTTTTGATATGAATTTCCATTATTATATCATGGGTCTCACTTCATCGACTAGTAAAGATCTATTCTGACCAATCAATTCCTTTCTGTTTCTATTTCGTATACTGATAATCTCGCAGTGTTGTTCACACATAAAACCTCTTATGGTGGCAAAGGCTAGTTGGAAGCTTGCTATCGTAAGCGACTTTGACAAAAAATAAGAGTTTCCTTAAATTTCCCATATGCATATACCTTTTACTTGTAGCTACCGATGTGTCTTGAGGTTTAACCAATTGAAAGTGGGCGGCCTGAGTATGGTAGTTCATTACAATTTGAATGTCATTGTGCTCTTGAGGCGATCTTGACGAAGTCCGTAATCAAATGCTTTCCAACCTTTCCAAGTGTTGTACCATTTCTCTCAGCTTCCATCGTTTGTCCTTTATGTGCTGGTATGCAGGGTTTGGATATCTCTTCCATTGACTCGATCGTTTCTCTCCGGTGGTTAGTCACTTTAAGACAATTGAATGGGATAAAAGGTATGTCTGAGGCAAATATCGAGTCACGTGATCCAGTGTGGTTTGATGATAAACTCTCCATCAAGCTCTTGATGCTCATATCGTTGTCAGTAACTCTCCATTGAAAGTGGGGATGGCTGGATTCGGATACTATCATTTTGGTGAGAAAGCATATGTGACTAATAATGTGTACGAGTACTCTTTCTTTATTTGCATACTAAGGGTATCCTAAACTCGAGGCGTGTCTCTTGTTTTCTACTTTCCTACTGTTGGTACGAATCTTTTTCTTCCCGGCTTGTTGGATGTGTGGGTCTGCTATGAACTAGTCTGGAAAAGTCTAAACTTTGTCACATAGTGATGTCATGAGTCCCTTAGTGTAAAGCTATTGTTAACTATAGGATAGTTCTACTTGTCGGGTCTTTTGAAAAAGTGTAATTAGTTGAACAAACCCTTTACTTAACCATTCCTACAGTCGGGGATCTCGATCTTTAAAACTTTGTTAAACGCCAGCATTGACGATACTTTGAGTCGTAATGTTGAGGAAAGGTTACCTCACAATTCGAAGAGGCGTTAAGAGTGTTCCGTGCATTGTCCCAATCTTTTGTGAAAGCGTTGAAGCCTAATAATGTACTATCCTGACGTTCGTCGTAGTCACTCACAGATCTACGGGGAAGGGTTTTGAGGATTACCAGACAAAAACATATGTGGAGTTCAATAACGATGGTCAGCTCAATTGTTTTACCGGTTTCAAAGAAGGTGGTCAAGGTAGTGACTAGATAAGCGTTTTGCTGAGAATTTCAAATAGTATAAGCACGAGATGCCACTGGGGTTAGAATAGACTCCCAAATGGTTCAAAAGCATGGGGTCATAGTTAAAGCGATCGCTGTTGACTCAGGTTGAGAAGCTAAGAGATTAGTAATTAATGAATGTTATAGAGAGGAGGTTCTCAGGATCAATCTGTGCAACATCATACTTTGACAAAAGGTATGTTTAAGTAACGGGTAGCCAAAATGGATATTTACCCTAAAATTACGTCGGCCTAACGTATTTCAATTCAAGCATCCAAGTCAACTCCCTAGGTTGGGATTTCAAGAGTCCACAAAATTGCTTTAGTCGGATATATTATTGAAGACAAGAAATGAATGGTGGTGAAGGATTACCTACGAATGTTACTGGGTAGCATTGTTGAGGACCGGTGTTATAGGAACCAAAGATAAGCAAAAAAAAATTTAACCGGTATAGAAGTTGATACAAGGGTTTGGGAAAAGAAATTAATAAGGGTGAAGTTACGGGGTTTTAACGGCGTTCCTTCAGAACTTACACAACTCCGAATACTTTATCTTCTAGGAGTTAGTCAACTTATCATGGTTTGATCGTCTATTAACTATCTAAGAGAGTGTCGAGATTCGGGGGGTTGTTTTCCTTTTATTATTATAATAATAATAATAATTAATTTTTTTTTGAATATTGCAGATTTTAGTTTGAGATTATAAGATAGCTTAAGAAGAATTTTAATAATAAACATCTGCCTTTCATTCAAACACATAATTGGTACAAGGTTCTCAAAAAGTTCACATAGCACACACACAACCTTCAAACAAAAGGAAAAGCACAACGCCTAGCGTACTAAAGCCTAAATAAACAAACGCGGATAAAAGTGACGGACAACTGTCTCACATTCCCAAGTCGCTTCGTAAATGCCGTAGTAACGCCACTAGACCTCCACATACCAAATGTTCCCTAGCCCTCTACGAGCTCTATGTGTGATGGTCACCGGTACCTCTTCATAAGTCTTCGGATCATTGAAGTTGATATCTGAGCCGTATGGGTCAACGATCCCTCGTTTATCTCTCGGCATTGTCGTCTGCAGCCATCGAGTCTTCACCAAATCTTCGAGTCGCTCCTTAAACCCTGGTGGTACTTCCACTAGGTATGCTATTTTGTCGTGTTTACCTAGAACCTTTATCGGATCTATAAATTGAGGGAAAGATTCTGGCTTCCTCCACTTCTTTGTCATTTCTGGGAATACTCGGGTATAAACCCACTCATCAATATGGTAGTCCTTGGAATAGTTTTGGCGGCTCTAGTAAATTGTCGCATCTGTCTCTTTGTCGTCCTCTGATTCGGGCGGTGGTACCTCTAGTGGATTATAAAAGAAAGAGATAGCTAGCTCCCCATTCTCATCGTCGTCCTCAAGTCCCTCCTCATCTTTTGCTCCGAAGTTCGTCTCGTCCCCTACTACATCGGGTTCCTCATTTGCTCCTACTTCCTCGACCTCTTTCTCTCCCTGCGCTGGCCACTCGTTCGGAAACACCCATGCTAACGAAAATACGTCTGTCGGGTCTTACCCTTCGGTAGGTTCTTCCTCGAAGTCTGAGTCCTTTGGTTTCAATGCCGCCCATGGTTCCTCGACTGGTTCTGCATCTGATGCCATCTTAATGGAAGAAAAATAGGGAAAACCCTAAGACAAAGATTTTTAAGTTGTTAAAATTATACGTGATAACTTAATATTACAGACACTCTATAAAGTTTTATATGCTACAGAACTCGCGATTTCCCATTTTCTAAGGCCTGAAGGTTCACTAAACCTAGGCTCTGATACCAACTGTAACACCCCGTTCCTCAGGCATGTCGGGATATATGTAACTATAAATAAAGGACATATTCCAGCCGAACATTCATAGATATATAAGATAGTTACTACATCATTGATGGTTCAAAATTTGTTCGAAATACTTAATAATTATAGTCATCCAGAAAACTTAACAAAAGTTACATTATGTCCGTGGAAAACTAAACAAAAAGATCAAAAAGTAAATATCCTTTGTCTTCGAGCAGCACTGTTGAGGTTAACCGACTCATGCCTCTCTCCCTACTCCTCAAGGTCTTCTTCTACGAACGTACCCTCCTCAAACTGTTCTTCTTCTTTACCTGTGGCACGAATACCATGAGCCAGAGCCTAGAAGCAAATCCCTAAACCATCTAACAAACTCACAACAAAATATCCTACAATACGTATCGTATAACACCCAATGCAAAGTTAAGGGGGCAGAGATATAGGAAAATTATTATTTTCAATAGGATGATTACAGAGTAGAACAGTAGTGTGAGTGCGTGATACAGATGAATGCACTGTAGATGCCTAACCCGACTTGTATCCAGAAATAAAAATAGGAGTTCTACTTTAGGACTTATTTCTATTACTTGTATGGACTTATTATCATTATTACCGCATCAGGGACTTATTGTCATCGCCATGATGGGACTTGTTGTCATTGCCGCCTCAGGGACTGAACCTTAACAGAGACTTTGGAAAGTGTTTTGACCCATCAAGACTTCGTAGTTTTTGCTCATTTAAGGTGGACTGAAAGCTAAATGTATCCTCTACAAGTTTTATGTTTTGACCTAAGCTCGGTTCTCACTTTAACTAAGGATTTTTAGGTCTGCAACTCAAAGTGGCCAAGATCTAACACTCTTAGGAAAAAATGAGATATCTGGAGTTCTACCCAACGAAATCACTTCCAACCAATTTTGTATGACAGATAACTCAATAATATAGATCTGGACACAAAAATCACTTTAAGACCATTTTTCTATATTTAGTTATGGTATTTTAAAATTGGCGGCAGAAAGTGATTAAGTCCAGAAAATCAGTCTACTTAAGGTTTTGGTTGCCTAGCTTATATTGTGTACATATGTGACATATTTTCTTTGCAGGCATGGTATAAGTTCACATAAAACAACACTCCAAAATATGTTTAGGCCATAAAACTAAAAAATAAACACATGCAAGCATATGTAAAGCACAATCTCACACAAATAGCCCATGTTCTACTCCTATGACGCCTTTTTGACTTATTCTTTGTTTTATTTTCTTAGGGTTTGTTATAGAGATGGATTGGGGGGTATCTTAGGGGAGAATATCAGAGGATTTGAAGGAGTTTCTTATCTTATTTGATGCTCAAATAGTTAAAAAAGAAATGGACTTAACTTTATTGTACCTCCCTTAAGCATTTCTTCCTTCCTCTTCCTTCCTTCTTTCTTCTTCTCTCATTCTTCTTTGAAAACACTTAGAAAATTTTGGTCTTTCTCTTTCTCACTCTCTCTGCCGAATCATGGAGAAATGAACGGGTGGGTTGGGTCTTGCTTTATAGGAAAATTGTAGTAAGAACATAATTATGGTGTATAAGCTTTTATTTAAATTTTCTTAAATTTGATTGGGTGCATGGGGTGGTGGAATTTATTTGAGAGATATATATATCAGTTTTGTTGCAGGTGGGATTTGGCTGGGGCTGTTTGGGAGACTAAAAAATGAATTTTGTATTTAATTGGGGTTTTAAATTGTATTTTGGTACATTTTTGTGAATATAAATGCATAAAATATTAATTTTATGTACCTAAATCTACTAAAACCTATTATATTAATGTATTTATTATTAATTTAGTCTTTCCATGATTTAGCATAATTTTGATAGCAATTAATTAAATAAGTGTAGGCTTTTAAGCTAAATTAAGTTAGTTTGATTAGAATTGACTTTTTGACTTATTTATTGTGTAGAGATTTTAAATAATTATTTGTTTCCTTTTGTTGACCTATATTATTATATTAATATATATATTATTTGTATAAAAAGTATTGGATCAAAATAATACTTAATTTATACATCTTTTTCTCATTTTCATGCTTAAAAAGGCAAAAAGTAGTTTTTTGGGCACATTCTCCTAGGTGGACGGCCATGCAAGGATATTTTTGTTATTTTTATTGTTATTTTTTATTTTATTAATTAATTGTATATAAATATCTAATTTTGGGTGTCGATGTGTCAAATTTTAGATTTTTAAGACTTTTTGCTGTACTAGGGCCAAAATGGTCATTTCACCCTATTTATGAGAATTTTTGTTTTTAATTTCATATTTTATGTTATTTACTTAATTTAAGCTGCTTCGAAACTTTTCTGAGTGTTAGGGTTTTGGCTCTGAATATTTGGACATTTTAGGATTTTCGGGCTCATTAGGGTTTCTTCTATTCATGTAACGACCAAAGTTCTAATCGTCTATCTGTCGCTAATACTAGAATTTGAGCCGAGTTGTTATAATCTAGGTGGTTACTACTAGGGTTCGGATCGGGGTGTTACATGAAATCCATTTTAATTCTGAGAATCACATAATTAAAATACCGTTAATTATGATGAGCAAAATATTTAATTTATTTTAATTTGGTTCCCTCTACCATTTTAAAATTCATTCGCCAGCAGTCTGGTAACCTGAGAATAGCATGCTACGATGAGTGAACGTCTACTATCAATCATAAGACCTGACATGCAAATTTCTTTTAATTTTACTATCTAGACAACTGACCATGCCAAGTAAAATTAAATAGCTGACATAGTTTCGATCCAGTATATAATACCAGTGATTCAGATGGAGGGGATACTATTATATACAACTAAGTGTTAACTATCACCTAATTCCAAATCAATCGCTTCGTAATGAACCCTTCAGATGGAGAAGTGATCTATATTAAAAATTATCAAGAGTTATCCCTAAAGAAGGTTTGTACTGGCGATACCACAGTTAATCTGTCCGATAGGGAGGAAGGCCTTATTGCCAACACGCAGGGTTTAATTGCATCGCCTACAAATTGGTAATGGAGACCGCAAAATTTATCTGTGAATAAATTTCCTCTCCCACTTAGATTTTTAAAATATTTTTGAGGATTATAAAAATCTATTTAATTAAAATAAATTTATTAATTTTGAAATTCACACGATCTGAAAGAATCAAATATCTTTCCGTGTACACGATTCCCAAGATTTTGGTTTATCAAACCATCTTTTTGTATTGTAAATGTGTAACAAATAAAATTTTAATAAATGAACAGTTTTTCCTTTAGCTTTTTAGCTAAAGTAGTGATTAAAAGTATTTATTTATTTACTTATCGTCTCACATTTTTTGAAAAATAATAATTTATTTTGATTAAATTTTTTTTTATTTAATTAATTCAAAATTCAGAATTAATTCCCACGTTTTTTTAAGATATCCGATTTTTTAAAAAAATCATCTTGAACGTGATATTTTGTAAAAAATAAAATATCTTAAGTTTTTTCATTTAATTAATTAATTAATTAAAAAAACTTAATTTTATTTTTCAATACAAAATATTTTAATTAAAAATAAATTTTAGAATTAATTAAATTAACAGGATAAATGAAACTAATATTTATAATACACGCAGTTAATAAAAAATAAACTAAATGCAAGATAAATAAAAAATATCCTGATTTTATGATCCAATTGAAACTCTAAAGAGTTTTAGTCTCCTGTTAAAGATAAGTTTCCAGTCTTTCAGTTGTTTATCGGTATTTGAGTAGCACCGAAACTGTTTTGGAAAAACAGCTTTTTTGCAGTCAACGAAACTGCGCCTGCGTTAGGACGCTGTAGGGAAACTGTTTGCTTTGGAAGAAAACACTGTTGTGTTTTGCAAAAAACAACTACTGCAGCGTGGAAACCGCTTTGAATAATTCACTATTTGCTTAGGAAACAAACCTCTTTGCATTGTTAGAAAAAACGCAGCCAACCATTAAAAGCTAAAACAGCCTGGGATTGCGTTGAAAACTGCTACAATGTGTGCCGGCGCCCGGGCCTTGTTTGGATGAGGCGATTTTGGAAACAGCTTTGTTTGGTCTTCCAATCACTGCTACTGTGTTGAACAGCGCCGCAGCCTGCATGGGAATTGGGATGGCGCCACTATTTGTGAAACCAGCAGCCAAACCGCTGCTGTTTAGGAAAAGCCCCTTTTTTTTTCTTTTCTTCTTTCTTTTCTTTTTCTCATTGGAAACCGGTGCTGGACCTGCTGCTTGGGAACCAGCGCCTGGTTTTGCCTGCACTGCTGCTTCTGTCATGAAAAACCGCTACCCAAGACAGCGTTTGGCTGCTGTCGTTTCCCACCCC
>JAULJZ010071874.1:0-34924 GCA_032270985.1 Heliamphora pulchella | reverse complement strand
AAAAAAAAGATATTTTGGAGGCCTATAAATATCTGGAGTTAGATATTTTCATAAAAATATTTTCTAAAACTTCTCCAGTAAATTTCCTGTTTTTCTCTCTGCCTTCTCACTAAGTTCTTGGGGGACCGGGGCTCGGTTTTCAGCGATCCAACAGCGGATCCTAGCTTTTGGCACAGCGGGCTACGCAACCATCCAATCTGATTTCAAATTCGGTGAAGCTTGGTTTTGCACGTGGTTCGAGGCGTTGAGTTTTGAACTCACCTAGATAGGATTCTAGACCCTACTACTGTATAAGGGTGCTATGGGTAAACATGTGTGTTTTTAATGGGTAGATTGCCGTAGATCTGTATTTGTTTCAAAGTTGGATTTTCGGGTTTAAAACTCGTTTTTGGCGAATTCTGTGGATGGAATCGGGTGTCGGGAGTTTCTTTTGAGGTCTCGGTGTTAGGCTTAGATGTGTGAGTGTTCACGGTCGTTGTATCGGTGTTCGAAAGTGTCGATTCGATGCCTGGAGGGTTGAACCCGTAGCTCAGAATTATTTTTCACCGAGGTTTGGTCGATTGAACCGTGGGGTTCAGTCGACTGAAGTCTGGTTTTGGGGTTCGATCGACCGAACCTATGGGTTCAATCGACCGAACCGTGTGGGTTTGCGTTTTGTGGTTTCCAGTAGGGTGTTCGGTCGACTGGGGGCTTGGGCTTGGTCAACTGAACCTGTGGGCTGTTGGTTTGTGGTTTTGGGTTGGTTCCTGGGTTTCCAATTGGTGTCCTATGGTCTTCGATTGATTAATTTATGAGAATTATTTGATTTAAATACCTGTGGACTCCTTTTGTGTTCGGTTGGTCGTGTGGTGGGTTCGGGGTTCGTGTTGTGATACCGGGTGTTTATTTAGATGCCGTTCTCGGGTTGATGTGCATGATTAGGTTTTGAGTGTTGTAGCACGATCACATGCGTGATGGTTATGCACGGGAGGTGTGGGGTTTGGTGAGAACCACAGTTGTGGGTTTGGTGTTGGCCTTTGGTTAAGTTGAGTTACGTAGGTTTGTTGATCGTGTTGGCGGGTGTGAACGTCGTGGGTCCAGGTTTGTGGATGTCAGGATATGTGATGAGTGGCGTCGTGGTGTGAGGTTACATGCGGTTATGTGACTTTATAACTGTTGACTTATGTATGGAGTATGTAAGTGGATTACGTGATTTGTGGAACGTCGTGTTGATACATGATTATATACTTTAAATCCTGTTTTAGGTTTGTATATGTGTATGATATGGTTTAGATGAATTTCTGATCCAGTAGATGTAAATCCTGATTGATGATGCATGTGTGCGTGTGTGGATGATTGAGGCAGGCTGTGAGAGCTGGTGATTGAGGTAGGCTGTGAGAGCCGGTGGATGAGGTAGGTTGCGAAAGCCGGTGGTAGACATAGGCTGTGAAAGCTGGTGTTGAGGTAGGCTGCGGGTGCCGGTATGTGTACTCTGTCGGCTGAAACGAGGTCCTGACGAGGCACTTGTGTGTATTTATAGTATCCGAAGGCTGAAATGAGGTCTTGAGGAGGCATATGTTTCATGGATTGCATGTACTGCATTTTGGGATGGATAGACCAATTTTCTTAAAACTGTTTTAACGGCCTGCGGGAGTCGTAATACTAGATTTTTTTTTAAAACTCTGATGAGTCGACAAATGATTTTTATCCTCGCTTTCTCTTGCATGTGAAAAATGGTTTTCTGGCTCTGGTGAGTCGTGATCTAAAGTTGTTTTCAATTTGTTTTACTGGCTTGAAAGATAGTCAAAAACTGCACTTCGTTTATAGAGCATGTTTAGCTTATACTGCATGTGTTGTATATAGAATCTGCTGAGCTTTGGCTCACGGTGTGGGATTTTCTTTTCTTCAGGTACCTGTCACGTTGGTTGATCTGTAGGTGCTGAAAAGGTGGAAGAGCTGTAGTTTTTCTTTTTGTTAGCTTTTTTACATGTATGGTTATAACATGTTTTTCGGGCGTTGGAACCGTGTAATGTTACCGTTTGGCGTTTATATACAATGCATGTATGGTTTACATTGAGAGTACATTCTCGGGTTGGGTATCATGTATGGTTGTTTATGGGTGTTTCACGTGGTCCGGAGTTTGGGGCGTGAAAAATTGGTATCAGAGCTCTGGGTTTGAATACCTATGAGCCGTGGGAAGGGGGTGCATTCCCGTGTGAGGTTGATTGCGTGTGCTTGATTGCATGTGTTTACACACTTGATAATATGATCGTGCCAGCATGCTAGATATGTGGACAATGTGTTTATGTGAGAATGGGGGTTAAATCTTAGGAGTGATAGTCTTGCCGTTGGGCATTTGGATTAACAAACTTAGGAGCCAAGTTTGAAACGCATTTAGCTGACGTGATTTCTATCAGGGAATCTGAGTAGGTTATCCAGATTGACGTGTCATTCTTATTGGTTCTCCTCGGTATATGTGGAGTTGTTTAACATGAACTTATGTTGCTATGTGATAGCATACTAAGTGTTTAGCGTTTACGTTCATACCATGTGTGCTTCTTATATGTCGTTTTGCTTTCTTATAGACGCGATGTCGACGCGGAGAGGGCAAGGCCGTGGTCGAGGTCATAGCCGTGCTGGCCAAGGGGATGTTCGTATCCCTGATGCTGGGGATGCTAATGCTCCCTAGGGACCGATGGACGCGACAGAGCTGTTGCGGGTGCTAGTTGATTCTATCCAGTAGCTGGTTGCTAGGGGTGAGCCTGTTAGGGAAAGGGAGGTTGTGCCTAAGGCGAGTGTTACAGCTGCGATGCGGGAGTTTCGGCGTATGGATCCGCCTACTTTTGCAGGAGATCCTGATCCTCTTATGGCGACGGAGTGGTTGGAGCTGACAACTCAGATTCTGGACACATTGCAGATTGTAGAGGATGAGATACGAGTTTCCTTTGCCACCTTTCAGCTAAGGGGTGCAGCTCATGCATGGTGGAGATATGCCAGGGGCACAGTGGGGGCCACATGGACAGTTATTACTGGAGTGTTTATGGAGAGATATTTCCCAGCTTCGAGGAGGGACTTATGTAGGGAGGAGTTCTATTCTCTTACCCACGGGACCATGGACATCATGCAGTACGAGGCCCGATTTACGAGCTTATCTTGGTTTGCACCGGAGGTGGAGTGCATAGATGGGTTGCTTTTGATGAGGTTTGAGCGGGGTCTGAGGCCAGCGATCAAGGAGCGAGTAGCTGTGATGGGATATCATGTGTTCAGACAGTTGGTGGAGGCAGTAGTGAGGGTTGAGATTGCTTTAGCTGAGACTCGAGCTTCGAGGGAGACCAGGACTTCACAAGGCGATACAGAGGCACAGACAGCTGGGCGTACCAGCAAGAGGCAGAGGTCCTCTGGTTCTAGCTTCTACCCATCTGGACCACAGCAGTTTTTAGCACCATCACCATCTGTGGCTTCGTTTGGGAGGCCGGAGCAGCAGGAGTTGACCTGTTTCCGATGCAGACAACCTGGACATCGTGCGGCGGGTTGCTTACAGTCGAGGCCATCCCAGAGTTTGATACCAGTGCATCAGCAGGGAAGGGAGACGCCAGTTTGCTATGGGTGTGGACAGTCTGGACATATTCGTAGGAATTGTCCTCAGTGAGGCAGTGCGCCGAGTGGAGAGGACACACCAGTGGGTTCGTATGTGCTAAGTTCAGCTGCGTACCGACAGCGGCCTTCTACAGTCTAGGTTTCCCAAACGACAGATAGGGAAACTTCAGTTCAGTCGGTGCGACAACCGACAGTGCCGAGTACTGGTGGTCAGGACATAGTGGGGTTGCCCTGAGTGTATTCTCTTGCAGCTCGCGGTTCATCTAGAGCACTAGTCGTGCCGGAGGATGCTGATATGCCTTCAGCGAGCAGAGGTACTTTTTGGGTTTGCAGGCTTTGGGCCAGTTTCATATCGTATCTGTTTGGGAGTCAGTGACGGATTCCGTTGGCGGTGTGTTATGTTGAGGCGGTGGTGGGCAAGGTTGTGAGGTCGGGAGTGTTGTAGATCCCGTGTTTTGAGATAGTTGGCCATCGTCTAGGATGCCTGACCTTGTTTGACTATATCCTTAGAACGGTTTGGCTGACCATCTCGTGTGCCTGTGACGGTTGCGATCAACGATTTATCGTTTTGACCTTGAGTTGAATTTCGGGGGCGAAATTTCTTTAAGGGGGGTAGAGTTGTGAGACCCTAACCCGTTTTCTTTTTCGGCGTTTTTGAACGCGCGTTGCGTGTTTTCTTTCGAGTATAGTTTTACTGCTTTTGATGCATGATCGGGCTTAGATATGCATGCGGGGTAGGTTTCCGGAGCTGTGGGCCGTTGTGGCGTGAATCTCAAAAATTTGCAAAAAAAAAAAGATATTTTGGAGGCCTATAAATATCTGGAGTTAGATATTTTCATAAAGATATTTTTCAAAACTTCTCCAGAATGCTTCTCGTTTTCCTCTCTGCCTTCTCTCTAAGTTCTCGGGGGCCCGGGGCTCGATTTTCAACGATCCAACAACGGATCCTATCTTTTGGCACGACGGGCTACGCAACCATCCGATCAGATTTCAATTCTGGCAAAGCTCGATTTTGCACGTGGTTTGAGACGTCGAGTTTTGAACTCACCGAGGTAGGATTCTAGACCCTACTGCTGTATAACGGTGCTATGGGTAAACATGTGTGTTTTTAACGGGTAGATTACCGTAGATCTGCATTTGTTTCAAAGTTGGATTTTTGGGTTTAAAACTCGTTTTTGACGAATTCTGTGGATGGAATCGGGTGTCGGGAGTTTCTTTTGAGATCTTGGTGTTAGGCCTAGATATGTGAGTGTTCACGGTCGTTGTATTGGTGTTCAGAAGTCTCGATTCGACGCCTGGAGGGTTCAACCCGTAGCTCAGAATTATTTTTCACCGAGGTTCGGTTGACTGAAGTCTAGTTTTGGGGTTCGGTCGACCGAAGCTTTGGGTTCTGTCGACTGAACTATGTGGGTTTGCATTTTGTGGTTTCCAATAGGGTGTTCGGTCGACTGAACCTGTGGGCTGTTGGTTTGTGGTTTTGGGTTGGTTCTTGGTTTCCAATTGGTTTCCTATGGTATTCGATTGAGTAATTAATGGGAATTATTTGATTTAAATACCTGTGGATTCTTTTTGGGTTCGGTTAGTCGTGTGGTGGGTTCGGGGTTTGTGTTGTGATCCCGGGTGTTTGTTTTGATGTCGTTCTTGGGTTGACGTGCATGATTAGGTTTTGAGTGTTATAGCACGATCACGTGCGTGATGGTTATGCACGGGAGGTGTGGGGTTTGGTGAGAACCACGGTGGTGGGTTTGGTGTTGGCCTTTGGTTAAGTTGAGTTACGTAAGTTTGTTGATCGTGTTGGCGCGTGTGAACGTCGTGGGTCCAGGTTTGTGGATGTCGGGTTATGTGACGAGTGGCGTCGTGGTGTGAGGTTACATGCGGTTATGTGACCTTATAACTGTTTACTTATGTATGGAGTATGTAAGTGGATTACGTGGTTTGTGGAATATCGTGTATGATATGATTTAGATGAATTTGTGATCCAGTAGATGTAAATCCTGGTTGATGATGCAAGCGTGCGTGTGTGGATGAGTGAGATAGGCTGTGAGAGCCGGTGGATGAGGTAGGTTGCGAAAGTCGGTGGTTGACATAGGCTGTGAAAGCCAGTGCTGAGGTAGCTTGCGAGAGCCGGTATGTGCGCTCTGTCGGCTGAAACGAGGTCCTGATGAGGCACTTGTGTGTATTTGTAGTATCCAAAGGCTGAAATGAGGTCTTGAGGAGGCATATGTTTCATGGATTGCATGTACTGTATTTTGGGACGAATAGACCAATTTTCTTAAAACTGTTTTAACGGCCTGCGGGAGTCGTAATACTAGATTTTTTTTTAAAAACTTTGATGAGTCGACAAATGGTTTTTATCCTCGCTTTCCCTTGCATGTGAAAAATGATTTTCTGGCTCTGGTGAGTCGTGATCTAAAGCTGTTTTCAAATTGTTTTATTAGCTTGAAAGATAGTCAAAAATTGCACTTCGTTTATCGAGCATGTTTAGCTTATACTACATGTGTTGTATATAGAATCTGCTAAGCTTTGGCTCACGGTGTGGGATTTGCTTTTCTTCAGGTACCGGTCACGTTGGTTGATCTGCAGGTGCTGAAGAGGTGGAAGAGCTGTAATATTTTCGTTTGGCATTTATATACAATGCATGTATGGTTTACATTGAGAGTATATTCCCAGGTTGGGTATCATGTATGGTTGTTTATGGGTGTTTCACGTGGTCTGGAGTTTGGGGCCTGATATTAAGATTCTCATAAAATAGAAAAACTAATTTTATTAAGAAATAAAATTAAATACTAAATTTCAAAACTATGATTTTTAGTATACAACCCTAACAATCTTCCACTTATACTCAAAATCGTGCTGCCATATATCTAATTCTCCTGCCTTCTATATGACTGTCAAAAGTCTTAGCTAGTAAGCTATTTGTAAAAAGATCTGCAAGGTTATCACTTGATGCAATCTTGGTCACAATAACATCACCTCTCTGTACTGTTAGGGTTGTATATTAAAAATCATGAATTTTATTTTGTTTTAGTATTTAATTTTATTTTAATAAAAATTATTTTTTTATTTTATGAAAATCTTAATGAGCAATGTATGAAATATTATTTTTTTAATGTTATGCATGGTTGTATTTAATTTGGAGTGTAGAGTACGGGTTGCACACGAAAGACCAGATTATAAGTTTTTGCAGAATATAAGTTATTGTTCACAGTTTAGATGGAATTGGTCAAAACCATCGGTACGACTGTAGCACAGAGTTTTAGTAGATATGTATTAGTTTCGGGGAACAGATAATAGCGTTGTCTATTATTTCGACTCGCTGTACTAGTACACTTGTGTGTATGAAATAGGACCACAATGGGGTAATTAATTTTATACTGATTATATAAATTAATTCACACCCCAAAGCTATTATAAGAGTGCTTATACTCTTAATTCTGAAATAATTATTATTTACGTAGATTTAATACTCGTTTTGATTTATTGGACGGTGCGATCTTATATGGGTCAATTGTCCTGATGAGTTAGATAGTGGTATTAATTATATGGTGAATATTAATTATTGTTGGGCCAAATCCTATAGGTAGATTTGATTATCCGACAGTCAGATAAATTAAGTAAAAGGGTTTAAGAAATTTCAAGATGCCGATTAAATTAAATTGTCAGTAATTAAATTTAATTGGCGGGTATCGAGAATCTTAACGTGGGAAGATGAGTTAAGCATTTAGTAACAAAAACTCAATACAAATTGGTCTTGAGATTATGGTTAAGAGTACAATTACAGTTTTTTAGTGGCGTGAACTGTAATTTAGTGTTTTATGAAAATTACAAAAACTACTGCAAAGTTTTTATAATTACAGAAACTACTGAGAGGTTTGCATATTTGTGGAAACTGCTGGATAGGTATCTGGGTTACACTGGAAGTTTAAGTCATAATTACTTCACAGGTCCCTACTGTAGCCCTATAATTATGTAGGTAGGTTGAACCAAATTCATAAGTTGTCTTCCAAGACTAAGGTTGTCCAGGTTCTACCGGTACCAGTTCTCAAAAGATCGTAACCCACACTATATTCAAAAATTGCATCGAGAATACAGTAGAAGGTCTGATCGGAGCTTCAACTCGTGAATCAAAGTTCGTAGTTTGAGAATTGATCAAAAGGTATTCATCTGAATTAACTGTGGTGGCACGGATTTTTATTTTGATCATTCGACATCAAAAAGTTTTATTTGGAGCCTGTTTCGGCAATTGCCCGTCCAGTTTTTATTTTTTGAAAAATTGTTTACAAATCAATTATCTTGACAATTTGCCTCCAACAATTGGTATCAGAGCCGTTTTGATTTTGTTTACGATTAATCGAGGGGCCGTTTAATGCCCCATCCTTCGGGCACGTCGGGACATACATAAGTATAGGTAAGGAAAATATTCTAACAATTCATTCATATTTAAATATCATAAATATTACATCATTGAGAGTCCTGAACTATTTATAAGAACATAACGATAATAATTTCACCAGAAAATTTAACAAAATTACAATACGCTTGTGTAAACTAAACAAAAAAAACAAAAGGTAAAAAACCCAATTCTTCAGCTAGCATTGTCGGGGTCCGCTGGCTCTTGCCACTCACTCTGTTATTCAATTCTGATTTCTTCTTTGGGGGCGACTTTCTCAAGGAACTCATCACACTCACCTGTGGCACGAATGCCATGAGTCAATGCTCAGAAGTAAATTCCCTAAACCTTCAAACAAACTTACTACAAAATATCCTACAATACATATCGTATAATATCCAATACAATTTAAGGTCATAGAGACAGACAAAATTAACATTTTCGGTAGGGTAAGCAAGTACATAAATAAATGTGCTTGTCCGATGCTAATGGATGCAATGTAGATGCCCAACCCGAATATAAATCAACCAATCAAATTTTGAGTAACACCATTACGCTTTCGTACATTAGTCTCCCGTACACCAATGTTCCTGATCACGACGGTGTATAGCGGACGTTTGGTGCAAGACGTGGCATGGCTCAGGACGTAACACGACTCATGATGTATATGACCTAAAGTCGATCATACCTAACACGATAATCAGAATGGCACCATTACGTTCCCGTACATTAGGTTCTCCTACGTCAGCGTTTCCGATCACAGTGGCGTATAGCGGCTGTTCGGCTCAAGACTTGATATGGCTTAGGACGTAACACGGCTCAGGACGTACATGACCCAAAGTCAATATATGAAATAATAACCCGAATGGCATCATGACGTTCCCATACGTTAGGTTCCTATACGTCAATGTTCTCGATCACAGCGGCGCATAGCAACTGTTTGGCTCAGGACGTGGTACGGCTCAAGACGTAGCACGGCTCAGGACGTATATGGCCCATTATCAACACTACTTCTATAATATAATCATAACTGAAGGAGCGATGGAAACCAAATTCCCACAAATATGACCAAGGTACGAAATAACCAAAAACCAATGTACATGATGCAACCCACAAGATGCCCCAAGTGCAATGCAATGATGCTTATGGTATAACAACTCGTATCTTAAAGTACAACTTAACAATAGCATGATATGAAACTAAACATGGCTTGATGCACAAATCAACACAATGTAAAGTGCAAGTTTTTAAAGCATAAGGTACAACTCACTAAAGTATAAAGTATAAGCATGCGAAGCATAAACCATGACTTATATGACATAGGATCGAACTATCGGCATGGGTTCATTTCATCAAAATAATCATTTTCATATACAAATTATTCACCAAGTTCATACAAAGTCCATAGATTCAAAGTAACACGCCATTCGTACACTGAGCCAAATTTAGGTAAATGATTAATTGCTAATTTTAAAGTTGCGACAGTGTTTTGAAGTACCTAGACATGAATTTAATTTCTAATTTTTGAACACCAACTAGATAAAAATATTTTATACAAATTTTATGTTTAACACTAAGGTCAAATCCTAGGGCAAAAGGGTCATTTATTTTATTTAAGTGAAAACCGTTCAGCATTTTATAGAGAAAAACACAGAATTTGGATCTTTGTTGGCCACGATTTTGGAAAATCAATTCAAGGGCTATAAGTCTGCCTTTTTGTGAGGTTCTAGTTCAAGGAGTCCCCTACAAGTTTCATGTTTTGTGGTAGAGCAAGTTGTTTGGAAAACATTAGTGATTTTGGTCAATTTATAAAAATGGTTCAGTCAGCCTAAAAAGGGTCTACAGAATAGGTTTTCAATAGAGAAGCTCAAAACCTTTGGGGTATCATCTGAGGGTATTTTGGGCTGCTTTTTGCTCAGTATTTAGTTTAACATGTTAGCCAAATTTTCCATGTTTACCACTTTTGGATTTGGCTATTAAAAACTTAGGTTTTTGGTCTCACAAAAACCTAGTTTTTGGATTTGGTTTCACTTATCAAGCCTTCATATATTTGGCTCATTTTTGGTGTACGGGAAGAAAAACATGTCCGCTACAAGTTTTATGTTTTGACCCAAGCTCGGTTAACACTCTAACTTAGGGTTTTTAGGTCTGCAACTCAGAGTAGTCAAAATATGACACTCTTTGGTAAAAATGGTATATATGAAGTTCTACCCAACAAAATCACTTCAAACCAATTTTTTATGAACGAGAACTGAAAAAGTTAGGTCTGGACATAAAACCCATGTTTAGATCATTTTTCTATAATTAGTTATGATGCTTTAAATTTCGTGGTAGAAAGTTGGTAAGCCCAGAAAATCAAGTTGTTTAGGGTTTTGATAGCTTAGCTAATGTGGTGTCCATTTTTTTATGTATTTTCTTGGCATACATGTCATATACTCCTATAAACCAATACTCCAGAACATATTTAAGTTATAAAACTCAAAAATATACACATACAGGCACATACAAAGCTTGATCATACACAAACAGTCCACTATGCACACCTACGACGCCTTTTTGAGTTAATCTTTGTTTCTTATTTTTTGGGTTGACTACAGAGATGGATTGAGGGCTATTTTATGAGAGAATATCAGAAGGTTTTAGGCGATTTACTTACCTCTTTTGATGCTGAAAAGGTTGAAGAAGAATGGAACTTAGCTTTAATGCTTTCTCATTGATCCCTCCTAGCTCCTTCCTTCTTCTTCCTTCCTTCTTCTGTCCTTCTTCTCTCTTAGAACACTTAGAAAATTTTGGTCTCTCACTCACTCACTCTCTCAGCCAAAAATTCATGGAGGAGAAGGATGTTTGGTGTGTTTTTATAATAAAAATGCATTAGAGATATAATAATTGCTTGTAAGCTTTATTTCAATTTTTTTTTTAATTCCTATTGGTTGCAAGAGAGGTGAGTGCTATTTGAGAGATATATATTTAGATTTTGCAGGTGGAAAGTCTTCTAGGGCAGGTTTTGGTGGCTCCAAATCTGATTTTGCATTTAATTAGGGTTTAAATTGAGTTTTGGTACCATTTTGTGCAAGAAAATGCATAAAATATTAATTTTATCTATCTTGTTGGTATCTAACCCTACTAAAACCTATTATATTTATGTGTTTATAGTTAATTTAGTCTTTCCATGATTTATCATAATTTTGATAGTAGTTAATTAAATAGGTGTAAGCTTTTAAGCTAAATTAAGCTAGTTTGACAAAAATTAACTTTTTAACTTATTTATTATGTAGAGACTTTAAGTAATTGTTTGTTTACTTTTGTTGACCTATATTATTATATTATTATGTATATTACTTGTATAAAAAGTATTAGGTCATAGTAATGCTTAATTTATACATCTTTTTATCATTTTTAAGCTTAAAAAGGCAAAAAGTAGCTTTTTGGGCACAATTCCCTAGGTGGCAGGCCATGCAAGGGTAATTTGGTTGTTTTTGTTGATATTTTGTCTTTTATTAATTAATTGTATGTAAATATCTAATTTTGGGTGTCCATGTGTTAAATTTTGAATTTTTTAGACTTTTCGCTGTGCTAGGAGCAAAACGGTCATTTTACCCTAATTATGAGAATTTTTTATTTTTATTTTAATATTTTATGTTATTTACTTAATTTAATTTGTCTTGAGACTTTTCTAAGTATTAGAGTTTTGCCTATGAGTATTTGGTCATTTTAAGGTTTTCGGGTCAAATTAGGGTTTCGGATTGATTAGGGTTTCTCCTATTCATGCAGCGACCTAAGTTCTCATTACCTATCCGTCACTAATAATAGGGTTTAGGCTGAATCGCTACATGGGTCGTTAAAAAGATAGGTTGTTATAACTACGGTCTGTACCGGGGTGTTACAAATTACCCCTTTTAAACAAATTTCGTTCCCGAAATTTCATCCCGTACTTTATTGTGTGAAAGGTTGGAAATGATTTACTTGCATCATTTCTTTCGAACTTAGGCCCTTATTTATTTGAGTCGTTCCTTATTGAGGGTGTGGATTGGGTCGGGCTTATACGCTTAGTACCTTGAGTAATGGTTGCTTTGTCTTGCTAGAACTTTAAACCGACTGTGCTACAACAACTTTCAAATGTAACGTTGCATACCTATGTCGTGGGGTTGTTAACTAGCGAAGAGTTGGCCTAAAGCTTTATCCTACAAGCATCCACTTTCTTGTAATGATGTAACAAATCTAAACTACGTACATCCCCGAGTTGCGAATACGAGCGTTCCTCTGATCGGAGACAAAAGGCCTGGTAGCTTGGGTATGTTATTGGTACCCTTCGAATTGCGGTTGCGATTGTTTCCATTGATGCAGTTGATTTTCCCAGTTCCACTGTCCTAACTGTGGACATTGTGACTTTTTGTGCCCGGACTAACCGCAATCATAGCAAAGCCTTATATTCGTAGGTTGACCCCTTGCTTGCCTTGGTCTGTCGGTCGAGTGATATGGCTTTTTGGGAACAATTTCCCTATTGTTTCTTAGAGGTCCTCCTTGACTAGTACTCTCCTTTTTCTGACTCCAAATCTTTTTAGAATCGGCTAAGTTTGTTTCCGCCAATAGGGCTGCTTGTACTACTTGAGTGTAAGTTGGAAGTTGTAAGCATACGACTCTAGTTCGGGTAGAGGGTTCTATGCCCCACTTGATCTTTCGTGCCCTTGATTCTTCGTCTGGTATAACGGTCGCGGCAAATCGGCTTAGCTCTTTGAAGCGGTTGACGTACTGGATTACAAACATAGATCCTTGTTTTAGCTCTAGAAATTCTCTGACTTGTCCCTGTCAGAAGGGAGCTGGGAAGTACTTTTTCAAAAATAATTCTTCAAACTGATTCCAAGTCAGAGCTACTACATCTTGGGTGTTGTCAATCATAGACCACCAGTAGTTGGCTTCTCCTTCTAGTAGGTGTGTTGCTAGAGCTACTCGATCAGCATCGGTTTGCACTCCCATGGAGTTAAATAACTTCTTAACAGCTCTCAGCCATTCTTCGACTACTCTCGGTTCAGCTCCTCCCTTGAACGTAGGGGCTCGTTGTTTTCTGAGTTCTGATAAGAACCATGCGCTATCTCGAAGGTGAGGACGGTTAATGCTGGTGGCAAGCTCATGCAAGACCTGGGCTAACCCTGGCACCTCTTCGTCTACAAGTCCATCTGCTGGTTATTGATGGCTAGGTCGTCTACTTACCATCTGAATAAAGAGGGAAGGTGTTGTGGCTGATAAGTCTTCTTTTCAAGGTCTTAATTGTTTTTAAGTTTTAGGATCTCGTGGAGTTAGTTTAAGACTTATTCATTTGTATTTCATAACATTTAAGTTTGTATACATAACCTTGTTGAGAATACAAGTTTTTCTTAGAACGATTACAAAGAGCGAGGCATATAACACATAGGGGCCCAACTAGATTAGGTGTGGATAAAACCATCGGAGTTTGACCGCTTAGTCCCACGTTACTTCCAAGTGTCGTAGCGTTTCTATTGTATTTTCACGTGCCACACTCCTGCGGGTCCCATGTGAACTTTATTAGTGATGGCGATAAGAACCTTCGTGTAGGTCTCCATTAGAGATGTTGTATAAGCTCCCACTTAGCAGTTCTTGTAGTCGGTGTTATTGACCTTCAAAACACGTTAAGCGCGGATGCTGGTTGACATTCTGTGCTTTAACTCAAGGTAGAGATCTACTTTGCAACTCGATGATGAGTCGGGTGGTTCTTCTAAGGATGTGCACGATCAGAGTTTCCATTGAAAGCACTAAACTTTAATAACTATCGTTTCTCATCGATCTTGGTCTTAGAAGAGGCGACCTAGGGTGGCCAGTGGTCAAGAGTTTAGCTAAGGATTTCGAATGATGTACTAAACTGCACGATATGTGGCTAGGGTTTAGAATGGCTTAGGGAAGGTGAGCAAATCATTTACCAAGATTCAATGGAAGATTCCCAAATGGTTTAAAAGATAGGTCGGATGAGGTCGAATGGCCACGGTTAAGGCATTCACTATTGACATAAATTGAGTGGTTAATTGGGGTTCAAATGTAGGTGAGAGGAGGACAGTGAACAATACTTAAACAAATGTCCTCGTAACTAACCCAGTATAATTAGATTCTGATAAAAGAGATGTTAAGCAGTAGGCAGTTAAACTAGATATTTGACCTGAAGTTACGTCGGCCTAACATGCTTCAATTCAAGTATCCAAGTCTACTTCCCTGGTAAGGATTTTAAGAGTCTACAAAAGAATTCTCAAAATCACTGCAATAGATTATGGTTTCAGAATGATGAACGATGGCAAAGATTTCATCAATGTCAAATGGTCAGAATGGGTAATTAACAAATAATTGGTATCGAGCTCTACGAAAGAAGAGTTAGTTCAAAGAGGTTGGCTTGAATCAAAGGAGAATCAAATGCAAATACCGATCATCATTAATGAAGCGTGAAAACTTGAGGATAAAGGTATTTTCTAGGATTAAATTTCTGATAGGATTATCAACAAAACTTGAGTGCATAAGGTTCACCGACGAATGATACTTGACGGTACCATTGAGGACTGATGATATAAGAAGGAATGATACACAAAGAACTTCAAATCGGTACAAAATTTAACAGAAAGGCGTGGGGTAATCGAGAAGGAACTTATAAGGGTGAAGTTATGGGGTTCTAACGGTGGCTCTCGAGGTGATATCTGAAACTTCTCCTAGTGCGTACTCCCGTCTACCCCCCTTAAAATAACTTATTGCATGAATCTCCGATCTTCGATCTCGATGCTCTTAATCTTTCTTCGCATGTAGATTCCCTGCTGCTTCTAATTCCGATAACGTCCTAACACAACTCGCTATAAGACTTAGATGCAGCAAATTTTAGTTCTTATAATGTATAAATAATAATTATAATTAATATAACGCACCTTACAGAGCTTTTACGCGACAGAAGGTAGGGTTTCTCACAACCCAAGGCTTGAAGGTTCACTAAACCTAGGCTCTGATACCAACTGTGACGTCCTGTCCTTCGGGCACGTCGGGCCATACATAAGTATAGATAAGGGAAATATTCTAACTATTCATTCATATTTAAATATCATAAATATTACATAATTGAGAGTTTTGAACTGTTTATAAGTACATAACGAATACAATTTCACCCGAAAATTTAACAAAATTACAATACGCTCATGGAAACTAAACAAAAAGAACAAAAGGTAAAAACCAAATTCTTCAGCTAGCATTGTTAGGGTCCGCTGGCTCCTATTACTCACTCTGTTCTTCAATTCCATCTTCTTTTTCGGGGGCAACTTTCTCAAGGAACTCATCACACTCACCTGTGGCACGAATGCCATGAGCCAAAGGATAGAAGTAAATTTCCTAAATCAACTAACAAACTCACTACAAAATATCTTACAATACATATCGTATAACGCCTAATACAATTTAAGGTCATAGAGACAGACAAAATTAAGATTTTCGACAAGGTAAGCAAGTACATAAATAAATGTGCTAGTGCGAAGCAAATGGATGCAATGTAGATGCCCAACCTGATTATAAATCAACCAATCAAATTTTAAGTAACACTATTATGTTCCCGTACGTTAGGCTCCCGTACACTAACGTTCCAGATCGCGACGGCGTATAGCGGACGTTCGGCTCAAGACATGGCACGGCTCAGGACGTAACACGGCTCAGAATGTATATGACCCAAAGTCGATCATACTCAACACGATAATCAGAATGGCAGCATTACGTTCTCATACGTTAGGTTCCTATACGTCAACGTTCCCGATCACAGCGGCATATAACGGCTGTTCAGCTGAAGACGTGATATGGCTCAGGATGTAACACGGCTCAGGACATACATGGCCCAAAGTCAATATATCAATATAATAACCCGAATGGTACGACTACGTTCTCGTACATTAGGTTCCCGTACGTCAACGTTCCCAATCAAAGCGGCGTATAACGGTTGTTCGGCTCAGGACGTGACACGGCTCAAGACGTAACATGGCTCATGACGTATATGAACCATTGTCAACACCACTTCTATAATATAACCATAAATCAAAGAGCGACGAAAACCAAATTCCCACAAATAAGACCTAGGTATGAAATAACCAAAAACCAATGTACATGATGCAAATGCCCCAAGTGCAATGCAATGATGCTTATGGTACAACAACTCGTATCTCGAAGTACAAATTAACAATAGCATGATATGAAACTAAACATGTCTTGACACACAAATCAACACAGTGTAAAGTGCAAGTCTTTAAAGCATAAGGTACAATTCACTAAAGCATAGAGTATAAGCATGCAAAGCATAAACCATGACTTATATTACATAGGATCGAACTATCGGCATGGGTTCATTTCATCAAAATAATCATTTTCATATACCAATTACTCACCAAGTTCATATAAAGTCCATAGATTCAAAGTAACACACCATTCGTACACTTAGCCAAATTTAGGTAAATGTTTAATTGCTAATTTTAAAGTTGCGACAATATTTTGAAGTACCTAGACATGGATTTAATTTCTTATTTTTGAACACCAACTAGATAAAAATATTTTCTACAACTTTCATGTTTAACACTAAGGTCAAATTCTAGGACAAAAGGGTCATTTATTTTATTTAAGTGAAAACCGTTTAGCATTTTACAGAGAAAAACACAAAATTTGGGCCTCTGTTGGCCATGGTTTTGGGGCATCACTTCAAGGGCTATAGATCTGCTTTTGGGTGAGGTTATATTTTAAGGTTTCCCCTACAAGTTTCATGTTTTGTGATAGAGCAAGTGGTTTGGAAAAAGATAGTGATTTTGGCCAATTTATAAAAATGGTTCAGTCAGCCTAAAAAAGGTCTGCAGAATAGATTTTCAATAGAGAATGCTCAAAATCTTTGGGGTATCATCCGAGGGTATTTTGGGCAGATTTTTGCTCAGTATTTAGTTTAAGATGTTAGTCAAAGTTTCCATGTTTACCACTTTTGGGGTTGGCTATTAAAAACTTAGGTTTTGGTGTCACAAAAAGGTGTGACAAAAAGCTCTGTCAGTTACTAAATCACAATAGTGACTTTGGGAAGGGTTTTGACTTATCAAGACTTCATATATTTGGCTTAGTTTTAGTGGACGGTAAGATAAACAAGTCCTCTACAAGTTTTATGTTTTGACCCAAGCTCGGTTCTCACTCTAACTTAGGGTTATTAGGTCTGCAACTCAGAGTGGTCAAAATTTGACACGCTTTGGTAAAAATGATATATCTGAAGTTTTACCCAATGAAATTACTTCAAATCAATTTTTTATGAACGTGAACTCAAACATCTAGGTCTGGACATAAAAACCATGTTTACATCATTTTTCTATAATTAGTTATGATGCTTTAAAGTTCATTGCAAAAAGTTGGTAAGCCTAGAAAATCAAGTTGTTTAGGGTTTTGAAAGCTTAGCTCATGTGGTGTCCATTTTTGAAGTATTTTCTTTGTATGCATGTCATATACTCATATAAACCGAAACTCCAGAACATATTCAAGCCATAAAACTCCAAAATATACACATACATGCATATGCAAAACTTGATCATACACAAACAGTCCACTATCCACACATACGACGCCTTTTTGAGTTAATCTTTGTTTCTTATTTTTAGGGTTGATTATAGAGATGGATTGATGGCAATTTTATGAGAGAATATCAGAAGGTGTTAGGGGATTTACTTACCTCTTTTAATGCTAAAAAGGTTAAAGAAGAATGGAACTTAGCTTTAATGCTTTTTCATTGATCCCTCTTAGCTCCTTCCTTCTTCTCTCCTTCTCTTTTAGAACACTTAGAAAATTTTGGTCTCTCACTTACTCACTCTCTCAGCCGAAAATCATGAAGGAGAAGGGTGTTTGGTGTGTTTTTATAATAAAAATGCATTAAAGATATAATAATTGCTTGTAAGCTTTATTTCAAATTTTCTTTAATTCCTATTGGTTGCATGAGATGTGGGTGTTATTTGAGAGATATATATTCAGATTTTGCAGGTGGGAAGTCTGCTAGGACAGGTTTGGGTGGCTCCAAATTTGATTTTGCATTTAATTAGGGTTTAAATTGTGTTTTGGTACCATTTTGTGGAAGAAAATGCATAAAATATTAATTTTATGTATCTTTTTGGTATTTAAACCTACTAAAACCTATTATATTTATGTGTTTATAGTTAATTTAGGCTTCTCATGATTTATCATAATTTTGATAGTAATTAATTTAATAGGTGTAAGCTTTTAAGCTAAATTAAGCTAGTTTGACAAAAATTAACTTTTTGACTTATTTATTGTGTAGAGACTTTAAGTAATTATTTGTTTACTTTTGTTGACCTATATTATTATATTATTATGTATATTACTTGTATAAAAAGTATTAGGTCATAATAATGCTTAATGTTTATATTTTTTCCCTCATTTTTAAGCTTTAAAAAGGCAAAAAGTTGCTTTCTGAGCACAATTCCCTAGGTGGTCGGCCATACAAGGGTAATTTTGTCATTTTTATCTATATTTTGTCTTTTATTAATTAATTGTGTATAAATATCTGATTTTAGGTGTCCATGTGTCAAATTTTAGATTTTTAAGATTTTTTGCTGTACTAGGGGTAAAATGGTCATTTTACCATAATTATGAGAATTTTTTATTTTTACTTTTATATTTATGTTATTTACTTAATTTAAGCTGTCCTGAGACTTTTCTGAGTATTAGAGTTTTCCCTCTGAGTATTTGGTCTTTTTAGGATTTTCGAGTCAAATTAGGGTTTTTGGTTGGTTAGGGTTTTTCCAATTCATGCAGCGACCTAAGTTCTCATTGCCTATCCATCCCTAATACTAGGGTTTGGGCTGGATCGCTACATGGGTCGTTAAAAGCTGGATTGTTATAACTAGGGTTTGTACCGGGGTTTTACAGGCCGGGTAAATTTAGACCTGTACTGACTTTGTTTTGTAAGCGTTCTAATCCCAGTTTTATGATCATTATTTTATTCATATTTGATTGAATGGTTAAATGATGATTATAATTATTTTTTTAATCACAAGAATTGATCGTGATAGTTTAAATTTTCTAATTCGAATGTGAGTCTACGGGACATAGGTTTTCGATGTAAAAGTTTTTATTTATTTTAAATATTATTTAGAATATTTAAGAATAGGCTTGAATGCCGAATAACATGAAGAACATGCGGCAGCATAACCGGCGGCACCAGCAGTGGTTTCGGGTTTTTTGGGCCACAGATCGCTGTGGTTTTTGTACAATTTTGAAACAATTTTTTTTTTCAACTTTTCTACAGATTTTATACATAAAAAACAGCAGCAAAAAGGGTTTAAGAAATTAGCAAAAACTAACTAGAAAAACAGCCACCGGAGGCTGCACTTGCAGCGACAACTAGGGCTATTTTTGATGATTTTTTGCTGTATTTTTTGAATAGGTTTTGAGCAAGTTTTTAGGTATAAAATAACAGCAAAATAGGCCTTAAAAATAGTTTAAAATAGTAGCAAAAACAGCCACAAATAGTGGCTGAAAATGCTAGCAACGGCGACGGCCCTTCGGGGCTATTTTTGGAGATTTTTCGGGACTATTTTTTAGGCGTTCTTCAAGGCAATATGTTGCTGGATAGCAGTACTAAAAACAGAAAGAAACGGAAACCAAAACCATCACGGGAAATGCCCAAACGGGCAGCGGCGCAGGCTGTGCGGTGGCAGCCTTTTCGTGGCTTTTCGATGGCAATTTTTCAGGGGGTTTTCAAGGAGTTTTTTTGACAAAAAAATAGTATATTTCATAAGTTATTTTTTAGAAAAAAACGAGGTCGAGAATGGATTTTGGGAGAAGCAGCAAAAGTCGCCTAAAGTGGTGGCAGCGGCGGCGCTGGCGGTGGTGGTGGCTGGTTCGGGGCTGTTTGGCTCATGTTTTTTAATATGTTCGAGACTCGGGAGTGCTGTATATGTATAACACTGCATATCGGAGAATCTTGATGCAATTTAGATGCTAGAAGCTGATTTAAAAAAAGGATTAAATGATTACAGCTTATATTTGATCCGGAGACTGAAACTTATCAGAATTTATGTTTGATCATAAAATCGGAATATATACATATCTTGTATTTATATTCTTTTAAACTGCGTGTACGATGTATATCTATTTTATATATTTTTGTTAATTTAATTAATTTAAAAAATTCAATTTTAATTAAAATTTTGTAAAGGAAAATAAAATTAAGTTTTTTTTAATCAAAATTTTTTTAATTAAATGAGAAAATATTAGATATTTTATTTTTACAAAATAACACATTTAAGATTGTTTTTTTATTAAGTCGGATATTTTAGAAAAACGTGAAAATTAATTTTGGATTTTGAGTTAATTAAATTGAAAAATGTTTAATCTTAATAAATTATTATTTTTAAAAAGTGTGTGACGTAAAAATAAAATAATTGAATACCTTTAATCATTACCTTAGCTGAAAAACTAAAGAAAAAATTGTGCATTCGTCGAATATTTTATTTGTTATGCATTAAAACACGAAAAGATGGTTTGGCAAACCGGAATCTTTTGAATCGTGTACACGGAAAGATGTTTTGAATTCTTTCAGATCGTGTGATTTTTTAAATTAATAAATTTATTTTAATTAAACGAATTTTTATAACCCTAAAAAATATTTTTAAAAATCTAAGTGGGAGAGAAAATTTATTCACAGATAAATCTCGCGGTCTCCATCACCAGTTTGTAGGCGATATTATTAATTCTGCGTGTTGGCAGTAAGGCCTTCCTCCCCATTGGACATGATTAATTGCGGTATTGTCAGTACGAACCTCCTTTAGGGATAATTTTTTATAATTGTTAGTGTGGATCACTTCTTTATCTGAAGGGTTCATTGCGAAGCGATTGATTTTGGATTAGGTAGTGGTTAACACTTAACTGTATATAATAGTATCTTTTTTATCTAAGTCACTGCTCTTATCTACTAGATCGAAACTATGTCAGCAATTTAATTCTACTTGATAGGGTTAGTTGCCTAAATAGTGAAATTAATAGGAATTGACCTGTTTGGAAAAACGATGGATAGTAGACGTCCTCTCATCGAGGCATGTTATTCATAGGGTACTAAGCTATTGGCGATTTTTTTTAAATGGTAGAGGGAATCAAATTAAAATAAATTTAAAATTTTTCTTGTCATAATTAACTATTATTTTTAATTATGTGATTCTCAGGATTAAAATGGCTTTCAATCCACTCATGTAAATACTCAAAGATAATAATCTAACGGGACCAAATTATGTAGACTGGAAAAAGGAATTTGGACATTATCTTAACTGCTGAGGACTATAAATTTGTATTAACTAAGATTTGCCCACTAGTACCTGATGAGGGGGCGACCGAACAAGAAACTTGGGCCCATCAGAAGTGACAGAAAGCTGATCAGATGGCTCACTATTACATTTTGGCTTCCATGTCAAATGTTTTGCAGTATCAGCATACCTAGTGGCTATGATATGATTATGAACCTCAAAGAAATATTTGGGGATCAAAATCGTGCTGCTAGGCAGGTGACCATGAAGTCTCTTATGAATACAAGCATGGCTGAAGGCACCCTAATTAGCGATCATGTTCTGAAGATGATCAGTCTTCTGAATGAACTAGAGATCCTAGGAACTGAAATTGACGAAAAAACCCAGGTCGATATCATACTCTAGTCACTGCCTGATAACATTAAGCAGTTCTGCCTAAATTATATCATGAATAACCTTAACTTTTCATTGGCAGAACATCTTAAATAACTTCAAGCAGCTGAGAGTATTCTTAGGAAGTCAGGTTCTGTGCATGTGGCTAAAAAAAGTTCTTTATCTAAGCCAAAAGGTAAGAAAAAGAAAAAGGTTCAGAAGTAGGGAGGCATAGGTCCAAAAGTAGTTAAGGGACCAAAAGCTGGTGTGAAGAAGCCGAGAAGCAAGTGCTGTCACTGTAATCAGTTTGGGCATTGAAAAAAGCAGTGTCCAATTTTTCTTAGTAAGCAAAACAAATCAGGTAATTTCTATTCAGTAGTGGTTGAAATATGTTTACCAGTATTATCTACCGGTACCTGGTGTGTAGATACGAGAGCGACTAATCATGTCTACAATTCTTTACAGGGATTCTAGGAAACTAAGCAGCATAGTGATGAAGAAATATACCTACATTTGGGTAATGATACAAGGGTGGCAGCAATTGCAGTAGGAGATGTCACTCTCAGCTTTAGTAGAGATAGAATTTTAATTTTGAAAGATTGTCTTTATATACCTTCAATTAGAAGAAATTTAATTTTAGTTTCTAATTTAATAAAGGACAAATATTCTGTTCATTTTAATGACTGTGTGGTTATTAAGAAAAATAAATATTTTAATTATTTTGATACATTGGTGAATGATCTGTATGTTATATCTCCTATCTCTCCTACACTGCAACTAACTAAATTGAATAACACATCTAATTTATCATATAAGAGAGTTTTCTTTTTTAATGAACCAAACTTTCTTTAGCACTTATGCTTGAGTTATATTAATCTAAAAAGGATAAATGACTCGTAGAAGATGGACCTTTGAGTTCATTGAAAGTAGAGGCACTTCTAGTCTGTGAATCCTGCTTAGAGGGTAAAACAACCAAAAGGCCTTTTTCGGCCAA
Organism: Heliamphora pulchella; assembly: GCA_032270985.1. Taxonomy (NCBI): domain Eukaryota; kingdom Viridiplantae; phylum Streptophyta; class Magnoliopsida; order Ericales; family Sarraceniaceae; genus Heliamphora; species Heliamphora pulchella. Next base: position 12,297 of record JAULJZ010071874.1, on the reverse strand, counting down.
AGGTTATAGAGTTAACGAACCGTTGAAACTGGTTCACTTTGATGTATGTGGTCCTATGACAATCCGGACTAGAGGTGACTTTGAGTACTTTGTTAATTTCATTGATGACTACTCAAGGTATGGATACATTTACCTAATGCACCGTAAGTTTGAATGCTTTGAAAAATTCAAAGAATTCAAGGCAGAGGCAGAGAAACGTCTAGGTAAAAGTATCAAGTCACTACGATCTGACCGTGGTAGGGAGTACCTCTTTGGAGAGTTTAGGGTGTCACAAGAAGGGATTATATCCTAGTTGACTGCATTAGGCACTCCACAGCAGAATGTAATAGCAGAAAGAAGAAATTGGATTCTTATAGAGATGGTAAGGTCTATGATGAGTTATTCAGGATTACCCGATTCATTTTAAGGACTTGCATTAGAGATAGCGGCTTATATTCTGAACTTGGTACCTTTTAAGTTAGTACCTTCTACTCCCACTGAATTGTGGACCAGATGTAAACCTAGTCTGAGACATATTCAGATTTGGGGGTGTCCAGCACATGTGCTGAAAGGGAACGCGGGTAAGTTAGAATCGAGATAGAAGTCTGTTTCTTTGTCGGATATCCCAAGGGAATGAAGGGTGGTCTGTTTTATAATCCTGAGGATTAGAAGGTCATTGTTAGTACCAATGCCTGATTCTTGGAAGAGAATTATATTACAGACCACAGGCCCAATAGTAAAATTATTCTGGAAGAAATAAGAATAAATACTAGTAGAATAGAAGAGAAACCACAAGTCACTGTTATCCCATTGCCTCGTCGTAGTGGGAGGATTATCGAGAAATGTGCAGCTCTTGAACAGGGTGCTACCATTAACATGCTAGACGAGCATGTGGGTAATGGTGTACAGGGTTCAGATTCTGCACACCGTGTTATTGTTAGTACACAGACACGGGTAGTGCCTTGTCGTAGTAAGAGGATTATTCATCAACCTGATCGGTATATATTCTTGGGAGAGTCTTTTGATAGGATCTCAATAGAACTAGATACCGAACCCTATAACTACAATGAAACACTTAAGGACAAAGATGCGGATCTTTGGCAAAAGACTATGAATTCAGAGATAAACTCTACGTATTCTAATCAGATTTGGGAACTTGTAGAACCACCCAACGGGATAAAATCCATTGGATGCAAGTGGATCTACAAGAGGAAGAGAGAAGCAAACGGGAAGGTTGAAACCTTCAAAGTTAGGCTTGTTACAAAAGGGTTCACTTAGAAAGAAGGGATCAAATATGAGAAAACCTTTTCGCATGTAGCTATGCTTAAGTCTATCCGGATTCTCTTATCCATTGCTGCTCATTTCGATTACGAAATATAGTAAATGGATGTCAAGACAGCGTTTCTTAACGAAAGTCTTGACGAGTGTATCTATATGATACAAATAGACGATTCATTGTAAAAGGTCAGGAACACATGTTGTGTAAGATTAAGAGACCCATTTACAAACCTAAGCAGGCATCGAGGTCTTAGAATACTCAATTTGATCAAGTTATAAAGTCTTATAGTTTTGATCAAAGTCCAAATGAGTCATGTGTGTACAAGAAGTGTGACGGAAGCGTGGTGGTCTTTCTAGTACTTTATGTAGATGATATCTTGCTCATCAAAAACGATGTAGGGGTGTTATCTTCGGTTAAAGTATGATTATCTGGGCAGTTTGATATGAAAGACATGGAAGAAACCAGTCACATCCTTGGGATCAAGCCTTTGCGAGATTAGAAACAAAGGATGTTGGGATTATTATAAGCAAAGTATATCGATTATATCCTTACTCGTTTTAGCATGCAAGATTCCAAGAAATGATTTCTCCCTTTCAGACATGGAGTCAGTCTATCTAAGGATCAGTATCCTAAGACACCTGATGAGATATAGAAGATAAAGGCGGTGTTAGGGTTGTATATTGAAAACCATAGATTTTATGTGGTTTTACTATTTACTTTTATTTTAATAAAATTAATTTTTTCATTTTATGAGAATCTTAATGAGTAATGTATGCAATATCATTTTTTTAATATTATACATGGATGTCATTTATTCTGTATAGTATTTAATCAGGTGTGTAGAGTACGACTTGCATACAGAAAGCCAGATTATAGGTTATTGCAGAATATAAGTATTTGTTCACAGTTTAGATGGATATGGACAAACCATTGGTATGATTGTAACACAGAATTTTAGTAGGCATGTTTTGGTTACAGGGAACAGATAATAGTGTCATATATTGTTTGGACTCTCTATGCTAGTACACTTTATGTGTATTGAACGAGGCAACGCTGGGATAATTAATTTTATACTGACTATATAAAATAATTTACACCCTAAGGTTTTTATGAGAGTGCTTATATTCTTAATCCTGAAATAATTATTATTTGCCTATATTTAATATTGATTCATTAGAGGATGCGATCTTATATGGGTCTATAGTCCCGGTGAGTTGGATAGCGATATTAATTATATGGTGAGTATTAATTATTGACGGAATCCACGTCTCGATTATTCGGGATTGACGATACCCCCTTAAGGAAGCTTATAAGTTTTAACCGGATCAAACCCTGCAGGTGGATTTGATTATCTAGCGGTTAGATATGTTAAGCGAAAGGGCTTAACGAATTTCAAGATGCCAATTAAATTAAATTGTTAGTAATTAAATTTAATTGGCGGGTATCGAGAATATTAACGTACAGAGATGAGTTAAGCATTTAATAATTGGAGCTCAATGCAAATTGATATTGAGATTATGGCTAAGAGTATAGTTACAGTACTTTAGTGGTGTAAACTGTAATTTAGTGATTTATAAAAATTGCATAAACTGCTGTAAGATTTTTATAATTACAGAAACCGCTGAGAGGTTTGCATATTTGGGAAAATTGCTGGATAGGTATCTGGGTTACACTAGAAGTCTAAGTCATAATTACTCCATAGGTTCCTACTGTAGCCCTATAAATATGCGGGTAGGCTGAACGAAATTCATAAGTTGTCTTCCAAGACTAAGGTTGTCCAAGTTCTACCGGTACCAGTTCTCGAAGGATCATAACCCACACTACGTTTGGGAATCGCATTGGAATTACAGTAGACGGTCTGACTGGAACTTCAACTCGGGAATCAAAGTTCGTAGTTGGAAAATCGACCAAAAGGTGTTCATCTGAATTAACAGTGGTGGCACGGATTTTTATTTTGATCGTTCGACATCAAGAAGTTTTATCAGGAGCCGATTTTGGAAATTTCTCGTCTAGTTTTTATTTTTCAAAAAAACATTTACAAATTAATGATCTTGGAAGTTTGCCTCCAAGATGTAGAATCTCTCGTATTATGTGATATTTACACTCTATGTGCTTTCCTTTCTTGTGAACTCTTAGTTACTTCGAGTTAGCAACTACTCCGCTATTGTAACAATAAAGTGTAATAGCTGACTGTATTGAAGGCACCACATCTAGATCCAGTAGGATGTTTCTAAGCTAAACGACCTCCTTAACTATTTCAGAAGCTGTTACGTACTCGACCTCCATGGTGGAATAGTAATGCAGGACTGCTTGATACTCCTCCAACTTATGGCTCCACCTTCCAAGGTAAACACATATCATGAGTTAGACTTTCGAGAATCCTTATCTGACTAAAAATCTGAGTATGTGTACCTCAAAGGTACTAGACCATCTGCCTGGTAAACTATGATATACTCCCTAGTCTTTTTTAGGTACTTGATTATATATTTTACCATTGTCCAATGCTCTTACCCTGGATTAGATTGATATCTGCTAACCATGCCAATGACAAAACAAAAGTCGGGTCTAGTGCAAAGCATAACATACATATGGCTTCCTACTACCAAAGCATAAGGAACCGCCTTCATCTTTTCTATTTCATCAAGTGTCTTAGGAAATTAATCCTTGGATAGAGTGATTCCATATCTAAAAGGGAGAAAAAACCCTTTCTTGGAATCATACATGCTAAAACGAGTAATGATTGTATCAATATAAGTGGCTTATGATAAGCCCAACATCCATTGTTTTCGATCTCGCAAAAACTTGATCTAAAAAATGTGACTGACTTCTCCCAAGTCTTTTGTATCTAACTGGCCGGATAACCATACCTTCACCAAAGTTAATACCCCGCATCATTTTTGATGAGTAAGATATCATCCACGTAAAGTACTAAAAACACCACTACGTTTTCATCACTTCCTATACATATAGGGCTCATCAGGACTTTGATCAAAATCATAAAACTTAATGGCTTGATCAAATGGAGTGTTCCAAAGTCTAGATGTCTGCTTAAGTCCATAAATAAATCTCTTAAACTTGCATAATATGTGCTCCTGACCCTTTGCTATGAAACCGTCTAATTGTACCATATAGATACACTCGTCAAGACTTTCGTTAAGGAAAGCTGTCATAACCTCTATTTTTTAAATGTCGTAATCGAAATAAGCCGCAATGGATAGGAGAATTCGGATAGACTTAAGCATGGCTTCCGGAGAAAAGGTCTCATAATAATGGATCCCTTCTTTTTGAGTAAACCCTTTTACAACAAGCATAGCTTTGAAGGTTTCTACCTTCCCATCTATTTCTCTCTTCTTCTTATAGATCCACTTGTATCTGATGTATTTTATCCCTTCGGGTGGTTCTACAAGTTTTCAGACCTGATTAGAGTATATAAACTCTATCTCTAAATTCATAGCCCTTTGCCATAAATCTGCATCTTTATCTTGGAGTGTTTCATTGTAGTTACAGGGTTCAGTATCCAGTTCTTCTGGGATCCTGTCAAAGGACTCTTCCAAGAATATATACCAATCGGGTTGATGAACAACCCTCCCACTACGACGAGGTACTACATGCGTCAGTGTACTAGCAGTGACACGCTATGCTAATTCGGAACCCTGTGCATAATTACCCACATGCTCCTCTGGATGTAAAACCAGCATGTTAATAGCAGCACGCTGATCTAGTTCAAGGTCTACACGTGTCCCGATAATCCTCCCACTATGACGAGGCAATGGAATATCGACGACACTTCCCCGTGGCGCTTCTAACGTATTACTGGTATTTTCTCTCAGCTCTTCCAAAATATTTTTACTCTTGGACTTGACGTCCATTACATAATCCTCTTTCAAGAATTAGGCATTAGCACTGACAATGATCTTTTGATCCTTAGAATTATAAAATAAACCCCTTTCGTTCTCCTGAGATATCAAATAATGAAACAGACTTTCATTTTGGGTTCCAACTTATCCGTGTTCCTTTTCAACACATGTGCTGAACACCTCCAAATTCAAATGTATCTTAAACTAGGTTTGCTTCCGGTCCACAATTCTGTGTGAGTAAAAGGTACTGACTTAGAAGGTACTAAGTTCAGAATATAAGCTACTGTTTCTAATGTAAATCTCCAAAACGAATTAGGTAAGTCCGAATAACTCATCATAGATCTCACCATCTCTATAAGAGTCATATTCCTTCTTTATACTACATCATTCTGCTGTGGAGTGCCCAATGCAGTCAACTGGGATGTAATCCTCTCCTTTACCAAATAATTTTTAAACTCTCCTAAGAGGTACTCACTGTGGCGTTGGGATTTAGGAATTTGAAAATGTTCCAAAAATAAGGGAATTCAAAAATTTTTGAAAAATATCTTAACACCTTGAAAACCAAATTTGAAAAAAAAAACTCTTTTTGTTGAAAATGAAGTCGCCACTTAGTTTTTGAGAAAAACTAAGAAAAATAAAAATGGCTACTGATCTTAAAGCATTTTAACTAGAGAAAGAGGGTTTGGGGGCTAAGGTACGAATCAGGGAAGGTGTTAGGCACCCCGTTCGCCCAATCATAAAGTTGGCTTCTACTAATCATCATTAGTTCTTTAATAGAATTTTTCAAATGCATGTAAATAAAGAAAGTGGAGGCAAAGAGAGAATATCCAAAATCAAATATGAAAAATATATAACATATGTACATAGCACTCCAAATCAAAACAAATAAAGGGAGAAAATTTTAAATCCTATGGCATGTAATTTCTAACTAAAGGATACATGTAGCACACCCGCATGCAATTTCATTACCGTGATTTAGGTGGAACAATAAAAGAAAACATGCTAGAAAGTGTTAAAGTTGCCTAAACATGATTTGCTAACAAGAAATACACTAAACTAAACAGAATTTTAAAGAAAGAAACCAAAAATATGTACATTGTCAAAACAAGCTAAATTAGCAATAACATGATGAAAAGATACTAAACATAAAAGATGCATGCAAATTCTATGTTTAAAAAAAAATTTACTAACAAAAGAATTAAAAAAACAAGGGCTACATGAAAAAGAGAATTTAAAGGTTTAAAAAAAAGAAAATAAAGAAAAATTTAAAAAGGAAAAACATGCTATAATGAAAAAGTTAAAAAATATTCATTTGAATTACTAGACGAAAACTTAACTATTCTCATTTTACATCTTAAAAGAAAACAAAGGAGGAGGAAATTACATTTCAAGAAGAAAACTAGCTTAAAAGAATTTTTTTATGATTTTGTTGGGTTCAATTATACGAGAGAAAATAAGATTAACATTAAATAGAAATGGAAAAGAACCAAGAGAAAAGGAAAATAAGGCTAGTAGTAACAGGACAAGAAAATGTAAGAAAATTAAAACTAGTAATTAAAAAGAAGAGAAGCAACTTTATAAGAAAATGAAAAAAATATTAATATAAGAGAAAAATGGATACTAAATTGGACATTATAAGCTAATAATTAAGAGATATAAAATAAAGAAAAATGGAACATTAGCATAAATGAGAAAAAGAAAGAAATGCTAGTGATAAAAAGGAAAAGAAAATGAAACTATTAAAAGAATATTAAATTAATGCTGTGAGACCCTTAACCTTGTAATTTTGAGTTGTTTGTATATATGACGCTTTTATTCCAGTATATGATGGCATCGTTGCATGGTTTATCCTTCAAAGTTGTAGCAAAGCTTGTGTAAATATGTTTTATGCTTTCCAGACCTTAGTTTGGTGGGTTGGGTTGGTTTTTGGGTTGAAACACAGTAGTAAATTCCAATACGCCTCTACTGTTGAGTTCGGTCGACTGGAGGGTCCAGTTCGGTCAACTGAACTGGTTTTGTGGAGTTCGGTTGACTGAACCCACTAGTTCGATCGACTGAACAGTTCAATTTTCGGTTTTCTATAAATAGACCAGTGGCGGAGATTTTGAGAGAAAAAGATTACTTCAGACTTAAGTTTCCCTTTTTCTCCTCCTTCTCTCTAGCTTAGAGGGCCCGGGGCTTGATTTGTTGTTGATTCCTTCGTGGATCTTTACTATAGGGGCCAAGGGCTTCGCATCCATCCGGTCGGATTCTCGTTCTGACGCCATTCAGTTTTGAGACGTCGAGTTCTTGACTCTCCGAGGTATGATTCTAGACCCTACTACTGTATAAAGGTATTTTATGTAGTTATACATGTTTTCACCGGGTAGAAAATACATCAAATGTGATTTCATATGTAACCGTGGTTTTTTGGGTAAAAGTGGGGGTTTTTACGCCTTTTCTCAGTTGTATACATGTTTTGTGTACGCGGTATCCATAGTTTTCAGAAGGAGGTTTGAAAACGTGGTGTTTTGTGAAAATAGTAAAAAACGTCTTTTTGGAGGTTTGGAGCTAATCCGCGGGGTTGAGTCTCACCTTTTAAACGTTTTGTTGGAAATGGTTTTAGATCTCTATTTTTTATGGATTGGATCTCTTTTATACATGTGTTGTATAAACTGTTTTTGGGTTTTCGTAGTTGAGCTACGATTAATTTTTAAATATTTTTCATAGATGTACCGTGACAATGGTTGTGTTGAGTTGGGCTTCCATTGCTCCTCGGTGTAAGTCCAAAAACGTGCGCAGCATAGGTGCTCTGTACCTTCGGATTAGTCCCCGTAAATTGAGTGTGATTGGGTGCTTTGTACCCTCGAGCTCAGGTCCCGTAAATTAAGCAGTAACTGCTCTGTACCTTCGGGCTAGATCCCATAAATTGAGTGGTTCGGCTGCCTCCATTAATGGCGTTATTGTTGTGAGTCCATATAGAGATTGTCATTACTAAACCTACGGGTCGAGGGTAATGGACGAGAGTCTATAGTTATTACCTTTGTCGGTGTGGCAGAGTCCGTACATAGGACTACATTTTATCTTCTCCTCAACTGTGTGGCCTGAATGGAGCTTATTGTTTTATTTACAGCTTTTTCTTAACTGTGGCATGATATCTGTTAGAATGATATGCATAGTTTGAAGGGTGAAAAATGTGGAATTTCATGAGATAAAACCTTTTTGAGACTTGCGATAGTCTGACGGAAAACTTGTGATTTTGGAAGGAAAACCTTTTTGGCTCCCGTGGTTGAGCCCGTGTGTGTATAATTGTATAGCCTGCTTTACAACTTTATTATCTATGTTCTATTGGGCTTCGACTCATGGTGTGGGATTTTTTTGTAAAACCTTTTCAGGTGAGCATGATGAGTTGACCTAGTTGCAAAGGTGATGGAAGACTTGTTGTAGTTTTCCCGTTTTGGTACATGTACTTTCACATGTAACGCATGTTGAGACTTGTTTTGTACGTCTTTTTGGCGTTATGTTTATTCATGTATGAGAATGCATGTTTTACAGTTTATGAGAGTTGAATTGTGGGGACTTTTATCCAAATGTTATACATTTTGATTATCAACTAAAACCTATTTTTCTTAAATGGGTGTTTTGGTTGGCTTTCGCGTGACCCGGATGTTTGGGGCATGACAACTTGGTATCAGAGCTCTGGGTTCGAATACCTATGAGCTATGGGAAAGAGGGTACATCACTTTGTGAGGATGTATGTGTGCTTGATTGCATGTGTTACAGCGTTTTCCTAACATAAGCATGATAGCTTGTTTAACTTGTGATGTATACGTGGGTATAGAGGTTGAACCTTAGGATTAATTAGTCTTACCTTCGGGCGTTTGGATTAACAAACTTGGGAGCCATGTTAGAGACGCGTTTTGCGGACGTGATTTCTAGCAAGGAATCTGAGTAGGTTATCCAGATGGACGAATCATTCTTGTCGGTTCTCCTCGGTATGTGAGATGTGATGACATGATATTACGTGGCTATGTGTTAACATGCTTATCTGTCTTTTACATTAGCAATAACATGTTGTATGGATTCTTATCCTATTTTGTTGCTTTCGTATAGAGTTATGTCCACGCGGGGAGGACGAGGCCGAGGTCGAGGCCGTAGCCGTGGTTTTGGCCGAAGGGACGTTCTAGTCCCAGATATTGGGGATGCTAATGCACCCGAAGGACCTGTTGCAAAGGGAGATCTGTTGCGTGAGATGGTCGGCTCCATCCGAAAACTAGCAGAGGCCACTAGAGGAAGGGAGAGTGTACCTAGCCGAGGGCGACAGTTGCGATGCGCGAGTTTTACCGTTTGGACCCTCCTACCTTTTCTGTGGATCCCAATCCCACGGTTGCCACTAAGTGGCTGGAGCTGGTTACCAGGATTATGGATTCGCTTCAGATTGAGGAAGACGTTTTGAGGGTTATATGTGCCGCCTTCCAGCTGAGAGGGAGTGCCCATATGTGGTGGAAGTTTGCTAAGATCACAGTGGCAGGCACCTGGGATGCATTCACGAAGGTATTTCTGGAGAAATACTTTCCAGCGACTCTGAGGGATCGCTACAAAGAGGACTTCCTGTTTCTGATGCAGGGGACGATGACAGTGCTTGAGTACGAGGCTGAGTTTACTAGCCTATCCAGGTTTGCACAGGAGATCGTACCTACTAACGAGTTCCGTGCGAAACGGTTCGAGAGGGGTTTGAGGCCCGCTATCCGAGATAGGGTGGCAGCATTCAGGATGCAGGTCTTACAGAGTTAGTGGCGACTGCTATGAAAGTTGAGGACACTCTGAATGAGACTCGCAGAGACAGGGGCAGCAGGGGCCAGTAAGGCAGGGGATGCACACAGGATCAGGGGCGCAGGGAGAACAAGCGTCGATGGACATTTGGTCCGAGTTCGCATCCAGTGGGGTCGTATCCGCCACAGTCTTCTACCTCCACACCTCTTGTAGCTTCAATGGGAAGGTCAAATCTGAGAGAGCTTCTTTGTCACCGATGCTAGCGGCCAGGGCATCATGCGGCTGAGTGTAGGAGTGCAGCACCTGTTCAGGCACAGTCACCGTCGCAGGCACAGGGGAGGGGGCCAGTGATATGTTTTGAGTGCGGCCAATCTGGGCACATCCATAGGGACTGCCCTGGAGGAGGGAGTATGCGGAGGACAGCTGGAGCACCTATTGTTTCACCTGGCCAGGGATGACAGACGTATCAGCAGCCGAGAGCTCAGGCATCCAGATTTGCGAAGGAGGTGCATCAGTGCAGTCAGGTAAACAGTCGACAATTTAGAGCCGCAGCGGACCGGTCAGGGCTTATGTTCTTGCAGATCCTAGTTCATCCAGAGCACCGATCGTGCCTGATGCTGTTGCTATCACCTCCATGATCAGACGTACCTTTCTAGTCTATAGATCATGGGCCAGTGTTCTTATCGACACAGGAGCATCATATTCATTTATATCATCTGCTTTTGCATCTGCTTTGGGGTTGGAAATGGATTGGTTGGGTAGTACTATGTGCGTGGAGACCCCTGTGAGTGGGGATGTGACGTTGAGTCTTGTCTGTAGATCCTGCGTGTTGGAGGTCAACGGTCGTTGTTTAGAGTTCGACCGTGTTATTCTAGGCATGACCACATTTGACATCATCCTAGGAATGGACTGGCTGACCACCTACCGTGCCTTCATCGATTGCGATCGATGGAGGGTGATGATTTGTACCCCAGCGGGAGATTGCTTTTGTTTTGTGGGAGACTGGGATGAGGGTTTGAGGTCTATGCCAGGTGTTGTACAGAACCAGTGCAACCTGGGTTCTCTTTTTGCAGCCCTTATGTTGGATGAGGAGGTTGGAGTTCAAGGAGAGTTACCTCCGATAGTGTGTGACTACTCAGATGTTTTCCCTAACAATCTGTTTGAGTTACCACCGACCCGTGAGGTAGAGTTCTCTATTGACCTAGTTCTTGAAGCTGCTCCCATATCTATGCCGTCTAATCGTTTTGCACCCGTTGAGTTACGTGAACTCAAGGTACAGCTACAGGAGTTGCTAGACATGGGGTTTATACGCCCGAGTACTTCTTCGTGGGGAGCTCTTGCTCTTTTTGCTAACAAGAAGGATGGATCTTTTCATTTGTGTATTGATTATCAGAAGCTAAATCAAGTGACAGTGAAGAACAAATATCCGATGCCGAGGATAGACGACTTATTTGACCAGCTGAGGGGTTCAAGCTACTTCTCGAAGATTGACTTGAGATCAGGATACCACCAGTTGAGGATTAGGGACGAGGACATAGCGAAGACCGCCTTCTGGACTCGCTATGGTCACTACGAGTTTCTGGTTATGCCGTTTGGTCTAACGAACGCACCTGCTACGTTCATGGGTCTGATGAACCGGATCTTTCATCCCTTCTTGGACAGTTTTGTAGTGGTGTTTGTGGATGATATTCTGATATATTCACCCACCAGGGAGGCTCACGAGGATCACCTACGGATCGTGCTATAAACTTTGAGAGAGCCTCACCTGTATGCAATGTTCGAGAAGTGCGAGTTCTGGATGCTTGAGGTGAGATTTTTGAGAGACGGAGTAGCTGTGGATTTGTCAAAGACAGATGCTGTTACTGGTTGGGAGCGACCAAAGAATGTCTTTGAGATACATAGTTTTCTGGGTTTAGCAGGTTACTACCGACGGTACGTGAAGGACTTTGCTAGACTCGCTGCACCAATGACGGGTCTGACGCGAAAGGGAGTTGTGTTTGCTTGGAGTGAGTCCTGTGAGTCAGCCTTTCAGGAGCTGAAGACGAGGTTGACTAGTCCGCCAGTGTTGATCATTCCGAAGTAAGGCTTGGGATATACTGTGTATTGTGATGCATCCCATGACGGTCTCGGATGTGTTCTGATGTAGGAGGGTAAGGTTGTAGCTTATGATTCTCGGCAGTTGAAGACGCACGAGCGAAACTACCCGACACACGATTTGAAGTTAGCAGCTGTGGTCTTCACCTTGAATACATGGCGTCACTATCTATATGGTGAGCATTTCGAGGTTTTCTCCGATCACAAGAGCTTAAAATACTTATTTTCACAGAAGGACCTGAACTTGCGCCAACGGCGATGGATGGAGCTGTTGGAGGATTATGACTTTGACTTGCAGTATCATCCAGGGAAGGCCAATGTTGTGGCAGACGCACT
>JAULJZ010071853.1:0-13045 GCA_032270985.1 Heliamphora pulchella | reverse complement strand
ACAAAAAGATCATTCCATGAACCCTATTTATACTAACAAGGCTAACTTCCTAAATAGGCTACAAAGTACTTGAATAGAGAAAAATCTAAAACCTGGGGAGAGTTCTTCAAACCAAGTTGCGGGTATTGACCCCAGAAATCTCGAATACTTCCAAGGTTAGCCACTGAAACAGTTTGCTGAGACTCTTCCACCATTGCAATCGCCTCGCAGTAAATTGCCTGAAATAACACCACCATGGCAACCCATTCATCATGAGCAAATACATAAAAAAACGCCCTAATTCACTGAAACACAATCAGAAATGTGTGTAGCCAGATAACGCCATACCATGGCTTCCAAGTGACGCAATCTCTCTCTCGACATTTCCTCTCTCGCCTGCATCACCGATCGGCCCATCAATGAGATAAAACAGTAACAGAAGATCATAGAGATACTGTAATGTGCAAAATGTGTGTATATATATACGAATATATGTAAAGAGATCGAGAGAGAGAGAGAGATTACGAGTTGGAGATCGGGATAGGCGGATTTGGAGACGAGAGATCCATCGGGAGCCAAGCAATGGCGATCCAACTGATCGATGTACTGGAGAGGGATACGGACTGGAGAGGGACTCTGGATGTATCGGGGAGACGATACGAAATTTTTTTTTCCACGTATTTGTAATCACGTTTACAAAAACGAGATTAAAAAATTTATTTATTATTTTATATTTTTAATATCTGAGATTAAAAATACATATAATCTCAGTTTATTTAATAAACTAAGATTAAAAATTTTTCTTATTTTTTTAATTACACTTTAATTAAAAATTGAAATTTTTTTATTTTTTAAGTAAGATCTTTATCTATTATTGTAGTAGTGTTTATTTCAATTAAACGGAATTTTATTACTTTCAAAAAATATTTTTAAAATCTAAATGGGAGAGAGAATTTATTCACAAATAAATTTCATGGTTTCCATCACCAGTTCGTAGGTAATGTAATTAATTATGCATATTGGCAGTAAGACCTTCCTCCCCATCGGACAGAATTAATTGCGGTATCGCCAATACGAATCTCCATTATGGATAATTCTGAATAATTGTTAGTTTGAATCACTTCTCCATCTGAATGGTTCATTGCGAAGCGATTGATTTGGAATTAAGTACTGGTTAACACTTAACTGTAAATAATAGTATCATCTCCATCTGAGTCACTGCTATTATTTAGTAGACTGAAACTATATCAGCTATTTAATTTTACTTGGTATGATCTGTTGCCTAGATAGTAAAATTAATAGGAATTGGCCTGTTTGGACCAACGATGGATAGTAGACGTCCTCTCATCGAGATATGCTATTCACAGAGTATTAGGCTGCTGGCGAATTTCTTTTTCTTAAAATGGTAGAGAAAACTAATTTTTTAAATAAATTTAAAATTTTACTCGTCATAATTAACAGTTATTTTAATTATGTGATTCTCGGTACTAAAATGACTTTCAATCCTCTCACGACCATTCTCAAAGAAAACAAACTAACGGAATCAAACTATATAGACTGGAAAAAAAACTTTGATATTATCTTAACTGCCGATGACTACAAGTTTGTATTATCTGAGATCTGTCCACAGTACCTGATGAGGGGGTGACTGAACAGGAAACCTGGGATTATTAGAAGTGGTAGAAAGCTGATCAGATGGCACACTGTTATATTTTGGCTTCCATATCAAATGTATTGCAACATCAGCATCAGTCTATGCCAAGTACCCATGACATGATTATGAACCTCAAAGAAATGTTTAGAGATCAAAATCGTGCTGCTAAGCAGGTGGCCATGAAATCTCTGATGAATACATACATGGCTGAAGGCACCCCAGTTAGGAATCATGTTCTGAAGATGATCAGTCTTCTAAATGAACTGGAGATCCTAGGAGCTGAGATTGACGAGAAAATCCAGGTCGATATCATACTCCAATCACTGTATGATAGCTTTAAGTAGTTCTGCTTGAATTATTCTATGAATAAGCTTAACTTTTCATTGGTAGAACTTCTTAAAGAACTACGAGTAGCCAAGGGTGTTCTTAGGAAGCCAGGTACTGTGCATGTGGCTGAAAAAAGTTCTTCCTCTAAGCCGAAAAGCAAGAAGAAGAAAAATGGTCAGAAACAGGTAGGCAAAGGTCCAAAAGCAGCTAAGAGACCAAAACCTGGTGTGAAAAAGCCGAGAGACAAGTGCTATCACTGTAACCAGTTTGGGCATTGGAAAAAATAGTGTCCAGTTTTTCTCAATAAGCAGAACAAGCAATGTAATTTCTGTTCACTAGTGATTAAAATATGTTTAACGGTGTTATCTACCGGTACTTAATGTGTAAATACCGGAGCCACTAATCTTGTCTGCAATTCTTTGTAGGGGTTCCAAGAAACCAAGCGCTCAATGATAGGAAAATTTATCTACATATAGATAATAATACAAAGGTGGCAGCAGTTGCAGTAGGATATGTTATTCTCAGTTTCAATAGAGATAGAATTTTAATTTTAAAAGATTGTCTTCATGTACCTTCTATTAGAAGAAATTTAATTTCGATTTCTAATTTAATAAAGGATAAATATTCTATTCATTTTAATGACTTGTGGTTATTAAGAAAAATAAGCGTTTTATTTATTCTGGTACATTAGTGGATGATCTGTATGTTATATCTTTTATCTCTCCTACACTGTAACTAACTGAATTGAATAACACATCTAATTTACCATATAAAAGAAAGGTTCTCTCTTTAATAAACTAAATGTTTATTTGACACTTACGCTTAAATCATATTAATCTAGAAATAATGAATTGACTGGTTGAAGATGGACCTTTGAGTTCATTGAAAATGGAGGCACTTCTAGTATGTGAGTCCTCCTTAAAGGGTAAGATGACCAAGAGAACCTTTTTGGCCAAAGGCTATAGAGCTAAAAAATCGTTAAAACTAGTTTATTCTAATGTGTGCGATCTTATGATTATCCGGGTTAGAAGTGGCTCTGAGTAATTAGACAATTTCATTAACGATTGCTCAAGGTATGGATACATTTACCTGATGCACTGTAAGTCTGAATATTTTGAAAAATTCAAAGAATTTAAGGAAGAGGCGGTGAAGCGTCTGGGTAAAAGTATCAAATCACTATGATCCGACCGTGGTGAAGAGTACCTCTTTGGAGAGTTTAGTAACTACTGGTCGTTAGAAGGGATTATATCCTAGTTGACTACACTGGCACTCCGAAGCAGAATAGTGTAGCAGAAAGAAGTAATAGGATTCTTATGAAGATGGTAAGGTTAATGATGAGTTATTTGGAATTACCCGATTTGTTTTCGGGACTTGCATTAGTAACAGTGGCTTATATTCTGAATTTGGTACCTTCTAAGTTAAAACCTTCTACTCCCACGGAATTGTGAACTGAGCGTAAGCCTAATCTGAAACATATTTAGATTTAGGGGTGTCCAGTACATGTTCTGATAGTACATAAATGCTGGTAGTGCCTCGTCGTAGTGGGAGGGTTATTCATCAATCCGATCGGCATATGTTCTTGGGAGAGGCTTTTGACAAAATTCTGACAGAACTAGATACCGAATCTTGTAACTACAATAAAACACTCCATGACAAAGATGCAGATCTTTGGCAAAATGCTATGAATTCAGAGATAGAATCTATGTATTCTAATCAGGTCTAGAACTTGTAGAACCAATTGAAGGGATAAAACCCATTGGATGTAAGTGGATCTCCAAGAGGAAGAGATAAGCAGATGGAAAGATTGAAACCTTTAAAATTAGGCTTATTGCAAAATGGTTCACTTAGAAAGAAGGAATCGGTTATGAGAAAACTTTTCGCCAGTACCTATGCTTAAGTTTATCCAGATTCTCTTATCTATTGTAGCTCATTTCGATTACAAAATTTAGAAAATGGATGTCAAGACAGCTTTCCTTAACGAAAGTCTTAACAAGTGTATCTATTATCAGGGTTGTATGTTAAAAAATCGTGGAGATTTTAATATTTAATTTATTATAATAAAATTATTTTTCATTTTATGAGAATCTTAATGAGTAATGAATGCAATATCATTTCATTAATGTTATGCATGGTTGTCCTTTATTCTGTACAGTATTTAATCTGGTGTTTAGAGTACGATTTGTATACAAAATACCAGATTATAGGTTCTTGCAGAATATAAATTTTTGTTCACAATTTTGATGGAATTGGACAAACTATCGTACGACTATAGCACAGAGTTTTAGTATGCCTGTCTTGGTTACGGAGAACAGATAATAGTATCGTCTATTATTCCGATTCGCTGTACTAATACACTTTGTGTGTATTGAATAGGATCATATTCGGGTAATTAATTTTATACTGACTATATAAATTAATTCGCATTCCAAGATTATAATGATTGTTTATACTTTTAATCCCGAAATAATTGTTGTTTGCGTATATTTAATATTCGTTGTTTTGATTCATTAGAGAGTGCGATCTTTTATGAGTCAATAGTCTCGATGAGTTGGATAACAGTATTAATTATATGGTGAATATTAATTACTAACGGAATTCACGTCCCGATTATTCTGGATTGACAATTCCCCCTTAAAAAAGCTTATATGTTTTAACTGGGCCAAATCCTGCAGGTAGATCTAATTATCTGGCAATCAAATAAGTTAAGCGGAAAGACTTAAGAAATTTTAAAGATGTCGATTAAATTAAATTGTCAGTAATTAAATTTAATTGGCGGGTATTGGAAATCTTAACATGGGGAGATGAGTTAAACATTTAATAATAGGAGCTCAATACAAATTGGTCTTGAGATTATGGCAAAGAGTGCAATTATAGTTTTTTAGTGATATAAACTGTAATTTAGTATTTTATAAAAATTGTAGAAACCGCTGCAAGGTTTTCATAATTTCAGAAACGCTGAGAGGCTTGCATATTTACAAAAACCGCTGAAAGTGTATCTGGGTCACACTAAAAGTTTATGTCATAATTACTCCATAGGTCCCTGCTATAGCCCTATAAATATGCGAGTAGGTTGAACCAAGGTCATAAGTTATTTTTCAAGACTAAGGTTGTCCAGATTCTGTCGGTATCAGTTCTTGAAGGATCGTAACTTACACTATGTTTCGGAATCGCATCGGGAATACAGTAGAAGGTCTGACTGGAGTTTCAACTTAGAGAATCAAAGTTTGTAATTGAAGAATCGACCAAAAGGTATTCATTTGAATTAACTGTGGTGGCACAAGTTTTTATTTTGATCGTTCGATATCAAAAAGTTTATATCTGAAGCCTATTTTGGTGATTGCCCATCCAGTTTTATTTTTTTTTTAAATCGTTTACAAATCAATGATCTTGACAGTTTGCCTCCTATAATTGTTATCAGAGCCATTTTGATTTTGTTTACGGTTAATCAAAAGACCGAGTAGATTTAAAAATGTGCTAATTTTATTTTGCAGACTTTTTTATCCCGATTTTATGATCATTATTATATTTATGTTTGATTGAATGGTTAAATGATGATTATTATTTAATTTTTAATCATGAGGGTTGATCGTGATAATTTAAATTTTTTTTGTTCGAATGTGAACCTACGGGACATAGGTTTTCGATGTAAAAGTTTTTTTTTAATTTTTAAATATTATTTAAAATATTTAAAAACATGTTTAAATGTCCAAGAGCATATAGAACAAGCAGCGGTATAACTAGCGGCACCGGCGGTGATTTTGAATTTTTTGGATCATGGATCACGGTGGTTTCTACAAATTTTAGACATTAAAAAAAGTAGCAAAATAGGTCTAAAAACCAACAAAATTTGGCAAAAAAATAGCACCGACGGTAGTTTAGGGTTGTTTTTTGATGTTTTTTGTGACATTTTTTAGACTGGTTTTGTGCAATTTTTAGGCATAGAATAGCAGTAAACAGTGCTAGAAAACAGTTCAAAAAGATGAGGAAAAACAGTCGCAAAAGATGATAGAAAAATGGCAACATCGGCGGCAAGGCTATTCAGGGCTATTTTTGAGCTTTTTCGGGATTATTTTCGGAGCGTTCTTCTGGGCTTCATGTAGCTTCATATCATTACTAAAACATGAGAAAATGGGAGCTGAAACAACCACAGAACAAGGTTCAAACGGGTAGCAGCGCAATGCAGCAGGGGCGACAGCGGTGGAGGCTATTTGGCCCTCATCGAAAGCTATTTTCGATGCGTTTTTTGTTCTGATTTTGTTTTACAAAAAAATAGCATTTTTTATAAGCTATTTTTCAAAAAAAAAATCGATACGAAAATGGAGTTTGGGAGCGGTAGGAAAAGTCGCCTGAAGCGGTAGCATGCAGCGGTGCCGAGTTTTGGCTGGCGGTGGTGGTTCGACTGTGGTGGTGGCTGACTGTTTTTTGGCAGATAAGGCTCCGGTCAGTGTTGTATTTTTATAACACTGCAAATCGAAGAATCCAAATACAATTTGGATGCCAAAAGCTGATTTTGATAAGGATTGAAGGATTACGAGTTTAACTTTGAACATGAGACTAAAACTCAATAGAGTTTCTATTTTATCATAAAATTGGGATATATATACATATCTTGCATTTTTATTTATGTAAATTGCGTGGATAATGTATATTTGTTTTATTTTTTCTGTTTATTTTAATTAATTTAGAAAATTCGATTTTAATTATTTGTTTTGTAAAGAAAAATAAAATTAAGTTTTTTTTAATTTAAAAATTTTTAATTAAATGAAATTCTTTTTAGATATTTTATTTTTTTACAAAATAACACGTTTAAGATGATTTTTTTAAATCAAATATCTTAGAAAAACATGAAAATTAATTCTGAATTTTGGATTTATTAAATGAAAAAATGTTTAATCTCAATAAATTATTTTTTTCTAAAAATGTATAACGTAAAAATAAAATATTTGAATGCCTTTATCACAACCTTAGCTGTAAAGTAAAGAAAAAACTGTGCATTCATCGGTAATTTTATTTGTTACGTATTAAAACACCGAAAAATATTTTAGAATCTTTCGGATTGTGTGGTTTTTGAAATTAATAAATTTATTTTAATTAAATGAATTTTTATAACCCTAAAAAATATTTTAAAAATCTAAATGGGAGAGAAAATGTATTTACAGATAAATTTTGCGGTCTCCATCACTAGTTCGTAGGTGGTGTAATTAATTATGCGCATTGGCAGTAATGCCTTCTTTCCCATCAGACATAATTAATTGTGCTATTGCCAGTACGAACCTCCTTCAAGGATAATTCTGGATAATTGTTAATGTGGATCACTTTTTCTATTTGAAGGGTTCATTGTGAAATGATTGATTTGGGTTTAGGTAGTTGTTAACACTTAGTTATAAATAATAGTATTCTCTCTATCTCAGTCACTGCTATTATTTATTGGACCGAAACTATGTTAGCTATTTAATTTTACTTTGTATGGTCTGTTGCCTAAATAGTAAAATTAATAGAAATTGGCATGTTTGGATAAACGATGGATAGTAGATGTCGTCCCATCGAGGCATGCTATTCACAGGGTAACAGGCTGCTGGCGAATTTTTTTTAAATGGTAAAGGAAATCAAATTTAAAATAAATTCAAAATTTTGTTCGTTATAATTAACGATTATTTTTAATTATGTGATTCTCACGATTAAAATAACTTTTAATCTACTGGTTAATATACTTAAAAAGAACAACTAACGGGATCAAATTTTATTGACTGGAAAAGTAACTTGGATATAGCTTTAACTACCAATGGTATTCCTTTAATTCCAGAAAATGTGTTTATTTTTGAAAATGGTTCTTTCTCCAGGCCAAAAGACATGAAGGAGAAAAAGGTTCAAAAAAAAGGTAACACGATTTCTAGTGTAGTTAAGGGGATAAAAATTGGTGTGAAGAAGCCAAAGGCAAGTGCTATCACTGTAACCAGTTTGGACATTGAAAAAAGTAGTGTCCAATTTTTCTCAGTAAGTAGAATAAGCAAGGTAATTTCTGTTCACTAATGGTTGAAACATGTTTAGCGGTGTTATATACCTGCACCTTGTGTGTAGATACGGGAGCCACTAATCATGTCTGCAATTCTTTGCAGGGGTTCCAAGAAACCAGGCAGTTCAGTGATTGAGAAATTTACCTACATATGGGTAATAATACTAGGGTGGCAGCAGTTGCAGTAGAAAAACTCAATCTCAGCTTTAGTAGAGATAGGATTTTAATTTTGAAAGATTATTTTTATGTACCTTCTATTAAAAGAAAATTAATTTCTGTTTCTAATTTAATAAATGACAAATATTCTATTAATTTTAATGACTCTGTGATTATTAAGAAAAATAAACGTTTTATTTGTTCTGATACATTGGTGGATGATCTGTATGTTATATCTCATATATCTTCTACACTCTAACTAACTGAATTAAATAACACATCAAATTTATCATATAAGAGAAAGTTTTCTTCTTTGATTAACCAGACGTTTCTTTGGCACTTACGCTTGAGTCATATTATTCTAAAAAGGATAGACAGACTGATAGAAGATGAACCTTTGGGTTCATTAGAAGTGGAGAAACTTCTAGTATGTGAGTTCTGCTTAGAGGGTAAGATAACCAAGAAGCCCTTTTCGGCCAAAGGTTATAGAGATAAATAACCGTTAGAGCTGATTTAGTCTGATGTGTGTGGTTCTATGACTATCTGGGCTTGAGGTCGATTTGAGTACTTCGTCAGTTTCATTGACGACTAATCAATGTATGGATACATTTATTTGATGCACCGTAAGTCTGAATACTTTGAAAATTTTAAAGAATTCAAAGAAGATGCGGAGAAGCGTTTGGGTAAAAGTATCAAATTACTACAATCTGACCGTGGTGGGGAGTACCTTCTTGGAGAGTTTAGATACTACTTGTTGTCAGAAGGGATTATATCCTAATTGACTACACCGGGCACTCCACAGCATAATGGTGTAGTAAAAAGAAGGAATATGACTCTTATGGAGATAGTAAGGTCAATGATGAGTTATTCAGGTTCCTTATGCTTCGAAAGTAGGAAGCCTAATGTATGCTATGCTTAGCACTAGACCCGACATCTATTAACCATGCCAACGGCAAAGTAGATGTCAAGTCTAGTGCAAAACATAACATACATGAGGCTTCATACTGCTGAAGTATAAAGAGCCGCCTTTATTTTCTCTATCTCATCAGGTATTTTAGGACACTGATCCTTAAATAGAGTGATTCTATGCCTGAAAAGAAAAAATTCTTTCTTAGAATCTTGCATGCTAAAATGAGTAAGGATATCATTGATATACTTTGCTTGTGATAAGCCCAGCGTCCTTTGTTTTCGATCTCGCACAAGCTTGATCCTAAGGATGTGACTGGCTTCTTCTAAATCTTTAATATCGAACTGCCCATATAGCCATACTTCAACCGTAGATAATGTCCCCACATCATTTTCGATGAGCAAGATATCGTCTATATAAAGTACTGTCTATATAAAGTATTAGGAAGATCACCACGCTTCAGTCACGCTTCTTGTATACACAGGATTCATCTGGGCTCTGATCAAAACTATAAGACTTTATGGCTTGATCAAACCGAGTGTTCTAAGATCTCGATGTTGGAGACAATACTACCAAGATCATTATTTTTGCAAACGATTTTCGATAAAAAATTAATTGGACGGGCAAATGCCGAAACGGGCTCCAGATACAATTTTTGACGACGAACGATCAAAATAAAACTCGTGCAACCAAAGTTAATTTAGAAGAATACCTTTTGTCGATTGATCCTTCAACTATGATTTAATTCCGAGCTAAAACTCCTGTCAAATTTTTTACTGTATTTTCTTATGCGATCCTCGAATGTAGTGTGGGTTACGGACTATCGAGAACTCGTACCGACAGAACCCAGATATCTTTAGTCTTGAAATATAACATATGATTTATGATTTAAAACTGGTTCAGCCTACCCGCATATATATAGGGCTATAGCAGGTACCTGAGGAATAATTATGACTAAGACTTCTAGTGGAACACAGATACCTAACAACGGTTTTTGCAATTATGGAAAGACGTAGCGGATTTTACAATTTTCATAAAATACTGAATTACAGTTCACACCACTAAAGAACTATAATTGCACTCTGACCCATAATCTCAAGACCTTCTTACATTAAGCTCATGTTATTAAATGCTTATCATTTCTCTCCACGTTAAGATTCCTGATATATGTCAATTAAATTTAATTACTGATAATTTAATTTAATCGGCATCTTGATATTCCTTAAGTTCTTCTACTTAACTTATTTGACCACCGGATAATCAAATTCACCTGCAGGATTTGGCCCGATCAAAACTTATAAGCTTCCTTAAGAGGGTATCATCAATCCCGATCTTTCAGGACGTGGATTCCGTTATAATTAATATTTGCCATATAAATAATACCGCTATCCAACTCACCGGGAATATAGATCCATATAAAATCGCACCCTCTAATGAATTAAATTAACGAATATTAAATATAGGCAAATCAATAATTATTTCAAGATTAAAAGGATAAACTTTATTCAAAATAGCATTGGAGTGAATTAATTTATATAGTCAGTATAAAATTAATTACCCAAAATGTCCCGTTCAATACACACAAAGTGTACTAGCACAGAGAGTCAGAATAATAGACGGCGCTATTATCTATTCTTCGTAACCAAGACATGCCTACTAAAATTTGTGATACAGTCGTACCGATGGTATGTCCATTTTCATCTAAACTATGAACATAAAACTTATATTCTGCAAGAACCTAGAATCTGATCTTCTGTATGTAAGTCGTACTCTGCACACCATATTAAATACTATATAGAATATCGAATATCCATACATAACAAAGAAATGATATGCATACATTGCTCATAAATATGTTCATAAAATTAAAAATAATTTTATTAAAATAAAATTAAATAGTAAAAACATAGTTTTTGGTATACCAACCCTAACAATCTCCCACTTATACTCAAAATTATGCTTCCATACATCTGACTCCCATGCTCTCTACATGACTATCAAAAGTTTTAATCGATAAGCTCTTTGTAAAGGATCTGTAAGGTTGTCTCCTGATACAAGCTCCATATCTTTTTGAAAAGCTAAGTCTGTATATCCCAAAGGTACCAGATTGTCTGCCTGGTGAACTAACATATAATTCTTAGTCCTTTTCAAGTACTTGATTATATTCTTTACAGCAGTCCAATACTCCTACTCTGAATTAGACTGATATCTGCTAACCATACCAACGGCAAAGCAAATTTTGGGTCTAATGCAAAACATTGCAAACATGAGGCTCCTACTGTCGAAGCATAAGTAACCGCCTTTATCTCCTCTATCTCATCAAGTGTCTTAGGACACTGATCCTTGGATAGAGTGATTCCATGCCTGAAGGAGAGAAATCCTTTCTTGAAATCCTGCATGCTAAAACGAGTAAGGAAGTCATCGATATACTTTGCTTGTGATAAGCCCAACATCTTTTGTTTCTAATCTCACATAAGTTTGATCCTAAGGATATGACTGACTTCTCCCATGTCCTTCATTTCGAACTGCCCAAATAATCATACTTTAACAACAAATAATTCCCCCACATCATTTTTGATGAGCAAGATATTGTCTATATAAAGTACTAAGAAGATCACCACGCTTTCGTCATACTTCTTGTACACACAAGACTCATCCAGACTTTGATCAAAACTATAAGACTTTATAGCTTGATCAAACTGAGTGTTCCAAGACCTCGATGCCTGCTTAAGTCTATAAATGGATCTCTGAAGCTTACACAAAATGTGTTCTTGGTCCTTTGCAATGAATCCGTCTGGTTGTATCATATAGATACACTCGTCAAGACTTCCATTAAAAAAAGCTGTCTTGACGTCTATTTGTCAAATTTCGTAATCGAAATGAGCGGCAATAGATAAGAGAATCTGGATAGATTTAAGCATGGCTACCGGCAAAAAGGTTTCCTCATAATCGATCCCTTCTTTCTGAGTGAACCCTTTAGCAACAAGCTTATCTTTGAAGGTTTCAACCTTCTTGTCTGCTCCTCTCTTTTTCTTATTGATCAACTTGTATCTAATGGGTTTTATCCCTTCGGGTGGTTCTACAAGTTTTCAGACCTAATTAGAATACATAGATTTCATCTCTAAATTCATAGTCCTTTGCCAAAGATTTGCATCTTTATCTTGTAGTGTTTTATTGTAGTTACAGGGCTCAGTATCCAGTTTTGCTAGGATCTTGTCAAACGACTCTCCCAAGAACATATACCGATCAGGTTGATGAACAATTCTCCCACTCCGACAAGGCACTACCTGTGTCTGTGTACTAGTAGTAACAGGCTGTGCAAAATCTAAATCCTGTGCATCAGCACCCTGTTCTTGATTTGCACCTGTCCCGATAATCCTTCCACTATGACGAGGTAATGGAATATCAGTGACTTGTGGTTCCTCTTCCGCTTTACTGGTATTTTCTTTCAGTTCTTCTAAAACAATATTACTTTTGGGCACGTGATCCATAATATAATTTTCTTCCAAGAATCGAGCATTGGTGCTAACAATGACATTCTGATCCTTAGTATTATAAAATAAATCACCCTTTCGTTTTCTTGGGATACCCCCACAAAGAAATAGATTTTCGTCCTCAGTTCCAACATACCCGTGTTCTCCTTCAGCACATGTACTGGAGACACCCAAATACGAATGTGTTTCAGACTAGGCTTACTCTTGGTTCACAATTCTGTGGGAATAGAAGGTACTGACTTAGAAGGTACCGACTTAGAAGGTACCAAGTTCAGAATGTATGCTGCTGTTTCTAAAACGAGTCACCAAAACAAATCTGGTTAACCTGAATAACTCATCATTGACCTTACTATCTCCATAAGAGTCATATTCTTTCTTTCTGCTATACTATTCTGCCATGGAGTGTCAGGTGTAGTCAATTGGGATATAATCCCCTCTTGATGATAAGTAGTCCTTAAACTCTCCAAAGAGGTATTCTCCACCACGGTCAGATCGTAGTGATTTGATACTTTTAC
>JAULJZ010071842.1:0-13045 GCA_032270985.1 Heliamphora pulchella | reverse complement strand
TATATATATTGATGGGGGTCGATCAGTTCTGACCGAGTGACCTCTTTCATGACCGAATAACTAAAGTTGCCCATACGAGATCGCTCGGCAGTAACAAACCAAGTGACCAGTGAGCCAATATAACCTCCCCCGGGAATTAAGGGCTCGCTCCCATTAATGGCGGCCCGAGCGGGTTTTTTAGAATATGGAAGATCCTCTAGATGCAATTCAATGGATTCTCGATTATCGGTATAATGCACTCCTATAAATAAACCCCCGGGAATTAAGGGTTCGCTCCCATTAATGGCGGCCCGAGCGGGTTTTTTAGAATATGGAAGATCCTCTAGATGCAATTCAAGGGATTCTCGATAATCAGTATAATGCACTCCTATAAATAAACACTAACACCTCCATAACAAAGTACAAAAAAAGTTATTACTTACAATCGGTCAATTATTAATTACAAAGACTAACTTGAGCGTCGAAGAGTAATCGAATAACACCACGCCGGTGTTGGCCCTGATTACTAACCTTTTAAGGTCCAAGGGAGTGAAGCTTGGGATTCAGCACATTAAGCCATCAACTCAGTTTCATTATTGAGGTTGTAATAACTCGTACCTTGGCAACCCCTTAGGATAATATAATATTTGACAGATCGTTATAAAAATAAATAAATAATAATATATTAGTAAAAAATATTTAAATAAAATTCCTAACAAAATCGTATATTAAATTTCAAAATTTGAGCCCAAAAAATTTACATTTAATTAAATTTTAAATCGAGATATAAATTTATTATACGGTTAGAAAAATTTTATTCAAATTTTGGTTTCACGATAATTTATAAAATAATATTAAAAATTTATCTCAAAATTTTTAAAATATTTCAAATTAAAATTTTACATAAAAAAAATTCCTAAGGTATTAAAAACCCCTTAAACTGGACACTTGTCCAAGTGAACTCATGTAAAGGAACACGTATTAAGGACAGGTGTATCCCATCTCTGTAAAGCTTTCGCATGCCAACTGAAATACAAAAACAAAGAAAATAAATGGAGACACTGAAGCTGAAAAATTCCAACAGAGGCAAACGAGTCTGGAGCATAAACACAGAAGCTTCCAAACTCATGCAACAGAAGAAGAGAAAAAGAAGCTGAGGGAAAGTGACCAAGCGCGACACCGCGCCACCACGACTCGGCACTACCCACAGCCGTGGCCACCTACGCCACCAACCACCCACCGCCGCTGCACTAACGCCGGCGTCACACCTCTGCTCCGGCGGCCGCGGCCGCGGCCCCAACTCCGACGACCATCGGACTCTCTCTCCTCCCCGTCATATCTCTCTCTCTCTCTCTCTTGCTATATCTATTCTGCTCTTTTTTTCTTTTATATATATACATCTCTCTATCACGCGGAAATATTGCTATCAATTATTGCCATTAGTGTCAACTTCCGGTTCAACACCGTAATGTCGTTAATGAACGATTTCGATCGTTGATCTTCGGTAAAGTTAAATCAAAGAATTATTATTTAATAAATTTTATTAAAAAATTATTTTTCTAATTTATTTTTAACTTGTCAAAAACATAATCAGATCAGTTGAGTGTGTACCTCTAGCTGATTAGATCAATTTATTTTTTATTTTGATCAATTTTAAGACTAAGTTATTTGATTACTAGAGAAAAGTAATGAAAAAGAAAAGAGAGGAAAAGAAAAAAAAATCCGTTTCGAGCATGTGAAAGATGAATACGGTTGATTGGGTTTGTTTGTATAGTTTAATTGTTTTAGTTAGTTTCTTGTTTAATTATTTATTTATTTAATAAATTAGTAAAAATTAATAATAATAAATAAATAAATAAATAAGAAGAAGAGAAAACAGTTTTTGTGGGTGAAGTTCCCTGTTAGTGTAAAATGTAATTTTAATAATAAAAATAATATTAATTTAAATAATTAATATAATTTTGTTTGTAAATTTTATATGAGAAAAAAAGTATATTTTTATAAATAAAAGTTGAGATAAATAAAAAGTTTATATTTTTGAAAATAATAAGAATATTTTGGTTAATTTTAATATGTTAATAAGAATTAGATTTTGAACATAATGTTTTAGTTAATTTCTACTTAAGAATTTTAAATCATAAATTACTTCAATTGTCGAAAAATTCTAAAATTTCGTAAAAGATAAGTGTCATACGCTTACGTAGATGTTTGATTTCTTGCTAGGCATCGAGTTTTTGTCATTGGAGGAATAGGAATTGGGATCAGGAATGAGGAGATAATTTTGTCACATCTAAGTCAAGATGAGAGTGTTTAATATTATTTTGAATTGAATTATATAAATTATGCTTTAAAACTTGCTTGATTACTCTTGTTTCGAACTATGTGAACTTGTGATAGTATGATTTTTTCACATTCAAACCCTATGATTCTTTAAAGATGCTATTTATATCTTTGAAGGTATTGTTAGTTCAAAAGTATGCTAGTTATATTATTGGAGAAGATAGGCATATGAGAGATGGATTATGTTAGTAATATCCTTTAGTGTAAAAGAATTTGCCCTTTGTGGGAGTAGTTACTAAGAAATATTCGCTTTGTGTGAGCTTGTATCTACTTTGTGTGAGCTTGTGTGCAGTGCCCCATTGCCAGAAAAGGGTGTGTGTTAGCTTATTAAGGCAGTGTGTGGTGCCCTATCGCTTAAAGGGGTGTGTGTTAGCCTATTAAGGTATTGTGTGGTACCCCATTGTTAGAAAAGGGTGTGTGTTAGCCTATTAAGGCAGTATGAGGTGCCCCATCGCCAAAAAAGGGTGTGTGTTGGCCTATCAAGGTATTCTGCGGAGCCCTATCGCTTAAAGGGGATGTGTGTTGGCCTGTTGAGGTATTGTGTGGTGCCCTGCATGGGTGTATGTTAGCCCAACGAATTGTTGGATGAAATTGTATGTTTATACTGTCTTGTCAAGTATGAGTACTTGTGAATACAAAACTATTTCTGAGAAATGGTAAATTGTAGCTATTAAGTATTAATATGAAAAGTGATACTTTTTCAAAGAATAAGAAAAGCTCATTATAAATTGTGAGATTTTGTGACTTAGTATTTTTTTATATCTCTTGTGAAAAGCGTAATATTTTTAGTATTATTAAATGATTACTTTTTATCTTGTTTAATATAATACTAAGTGCGCTCTCCTATAACTTTTGTGGTTGCAGATAGCAAGAATGGCTAGAAGAGTGGGTTTACCGCAGTCGTCAGTTAGAAGTTGTTTTGGTACGAGGTTAAGGAGTATGAAACCTTTGTGTAATCCAATTGGAGTAATTGGGATAATGTATTCCTAAAATGTATAATACTTTTTATTTATGAATAAATAAATATGGTTTAACTTGAATAGATACCCTTCTGACCACTAAGTTTTGATTTTTGTACCCTAGAGAGGGGGTGTGACAGAGATATCATCACTTGGCGCTGTTTGTGAGAACTTTTTTTTCTTTTTGATATACTCGATGGTGGAAACAAGAGCCATGACCTCCGACGATAACCGTCAACGCCCACCCGCGGTGGAAGGGACTGCCAACCCACAAATCGATCAACAATTGGCTGACCTAACCCACATGGTTCAAGAACTTGTACAGCAGATACACGCCTTCCACTAACGATTCGAGGCTCAAGCAGCGGAGCCCCCAATGACGCTGGCCTGCCTAATACTGAAAGGGATAACCTTATGCCCCCAAACCACGAGGGACTAAGCCAACCCAATCCCACCAACGATGATGTTCTCCCTTACCAAAGTTAGAGGGTCAGAGGGAACGTCAACAACTGTCAAGATCGAGGTGAGGTTGAGAGTCGAAAAGTCAGCCCGCGGATTATGGATCCTTTCCGCACCGGGAAAGTCTATCCAGATATCAAGTCCAAGGTCTCAGCCGCGATCGAGTAGAAATGAAGGCATGGTTAACTATAATGAAGATGTTGGTTGTCTTAAGCATTGTACTAGTTATAATGGGTTTGGTAACTGCGTTTGTTACTGGCCTATGAAGTGAATAGATCTATATATTTTTCCAAGTATAAGTAAGGATGTGAAATGAATATTTTGCTAAGTATGAAGTGTAATGTGAAATAAGTATTTTGCTAAATATAAAATAGGACAATGTAACAATTTTCAAAAGTGTGTATTTTGTTAACATATGGTAGCAATTTATTGAGCACGTCGACGTGGGTAGAGGTTCATTTACAAAATAAAAGTAAAATACTCTATCATCATAGTGTGGGATCCTCGTGGGAAAACCGTTTCTCCCTTTCTCTATCTTTTTTCCTTTTGGAGAAAAAAAAGGGGTCGTGTTTCAATATATGCTTTTGCAAAAGAAGGTTAAAAAACACACGAAGGAAAAAATATCCAAACACGTGAAAAATAAAGTCGCCACTTGATTTTTAAAAAAACCAAGGAAAACAAAAAATAAGCTACTAGTCTGCATTACCATTGAAAAATGGTTCGAGGGTTAAGGTACGAAATGGAAAAGGTGTTATGCAACCATTCTTACCTAACAATGAAGTTGGCTTCTACTGATTATATTCGGTTCTCATTTTAAGTTTTTCAAAAGTAACAAATAAAGAAATAAGATTAAAGAGAGTTCATACAAAAGTAAACAAAAAAATCACAAACCCTATCTAACATGATTTCAAAAAAAAAGAACGCTGAAGGGTCATGCTGAGTAGTTTATTGGTTCCAACATGCTTCAATTATTGGAAAAACAAAAACAAAATATCATTCAAAACATGATTTAGTCCACTAGAATAACAAAAAAGACGCAGCTGTGGCAACCAGAGGTCGCGGCCGCGATGAAATATGGACAAAGCATCTCGGTCGTAGCAACCAGAGGTTGCGGCCATTATTGTATGAACTCACTTTAACCTAAAAAATTCCTCTTATGAAAACAAGTCCACCATCGTAGCAACTAGAGGTTGCAGTCATTATGTTCTAAGAATCCAATATGGTTTTTGCAGTCCTTAGTGTGTGGATGTGTCTAATATACAGAGAATATGAAATCACATAGCAAAACTAATATTCCTAAATATTGTTTATCATGGAAACATGGATCTTAACACGTCGTATCAAAACTCAGACTATATACTATATATTACAATTAATAAAATGACAAACTAATAAATAATAGGAAACCTTGGTCGTAGCGATTCCAGGAGGAAGAAGAACGTGAAAATAAGCGTTATGACGGCTTATGGTTACTTGAAACAGATAATCACCCGTAAGTGCCTCAATCTACGACGTTGGGTTGAAAGAATGGTGATACACTAGGAGTCCTCCGTGTGACAATGATACCTCAAACTCGACTCGGAGGGAAAAAGTAGCCTCGAGATATAATGAAGGTGTATATAAAGATTATATTTGGACGTCATATCGGAGAAATGTCGGCAGGGTGTCGGGGGCAAAATTTGGCTCAACAGAGTGTTGGCGCTTTACGCAAATGTTTTTTCCTCTATCAGAAAATGACTGTAGATGGCAATATTTATAAATTTTAGGTGTTGACGATGCCCTCTGATACGTTGTCACGTGTCAGGAATACAAGATTCTACAAGAAAGTTGCGGCCATGAACACTGAACATCACAATCGTGAGGAACAATTAGGAAACATCATGGCTGTGTGAGATCAAAGCACATTCACAGTCGTGAGGTTCAAAGGTGTTGACCGTAATGTTAATGAAGATATGAGGTATTCCTTTGGGTTTTGAGTCGATTTCTTGGTTTTGCAATCGCTTGAAGGCATCTTTTAGTGTCATTCCATATATTTTCATCATTAGAGAACTCTTGGTAAAGACTAAGATATGGCTTGGTCATTGCCTCTCTTTGACAGAACTTGCAACAATTAAGTATTAGTTTATGTTTATGGCTTGGTCATTGCCTCTCTTTGAGGAAAATCAAGAACCCCTTTTAGGTTATGAGCAGGACCGAAGAATTAAGTATTAGTTTTAGTTTGTAAAAAGGATCGAGAAGTCAGTTGTAGGTCATGAATGGACTGCAGAGTCAGTTTTAGGTCATAAATGGATAAGGGAGTCAATTTTAAGTTATAAGGGGGGGCCAAGAGGTTAATTTTAGGTCATCAAGAAGACCGAGAAAGTTTTGGATCGTTGACAGGATCGAGAAGTCAGTTTTGTTTCGTTCCTTATTAGAGAGGGGCACGAATTTACTATAAACATCATTCTTAGGTCGGCACGAATCTCTATTGACCCTTATCGTTTTAGGTCATAAGAAGAACTAGGAGGTTGATTTTAGGTTATGAGGAGGACCAAGAGAGTTTAGGGTCGTGGACAGGATTAGGAAGTTAATTTTAGATCATGAATGGATCAGGAGGATTTAGGGTCATGGATAGGATTGAAAAGTCAGTTTAGGAATTTGTTACTTTTAAAAAATTTAAAACAAGAACCGAATGTGATTAAGTAGATGCTAAACTAACAATTGGACAAAAGAAATGCCTAATGCCTTCCCAGTTTCGTACCTTAGCACTCAGTTCCTTTTTCAACGGTAACAAAGACCGGTGGCTCACTTTTGTTTTCTTAGTTTTTCTCAAAAAACTAAATGGCGACTCCATTTTTCACATACTTGGATATTTTGATCTTTTATTTTAATAAAACCTTCTTTTATTTTTAAAAATGGATATGCAAACACAATCCTTCTTTCTTTTTTTTGAAAGGAAAAGGTAAAAAGGAAGTTCTGTAAAGGCATGAGAAAAAATTGCTTAGATACCCATGCGTGAGGCCTAAACCAATTATCCATCCAATTGAATATTGAATCAATGCCTGAGCACTCATAGACTCTTGTGAGTCCCCTATTTAACATGCTTTCAAAAGAAGAGAAAAACATCTACGAGTCATGCTAGACTATTTTCGTATTTGTCATGCATTTATTAGCTAACAGAAAGAAAACAACATTTAATGTATGATTTAGGATACTAAACTAACAGAAAAGACATAGTTGTGACAACCAGAAGTCGCGGCCGCGATGAAATAAGGGCAAAACATCTTGGCCATAACAACTAAACGCCGTAGCCATTACAAAAAGTAAAAAGAAGTCACGGCCGTAGCAACCAGAGATTGCGGCTGTTATGTTCAAGGAATCCATAATGATTTTTAGTGTATACAGTATGAATGGGTTTTAATATATAGAAATCATACAATAACAAGATCAATCTAGTACTTTTAACATACTATTTTTCACACAAAAAAAACATGAACTTAAGCATTTTCTTAATGACATTTAGGTTGCATATTTAGTATTACAACTAATAGAAATAAGAGAAAATTGAATAAAATAGGAAACCCTAGCCAAACCAATCCTAAGGGAAAGGGAAAAAATGGGATATAGAAGTGTTACGGTGGCCAACGGGTACCTGAAACAAATGATCACCCACAAGTACATCATAAATCTACGGCGTCAGGTTGGTCGGATAGTGATACACCAAGAATCTTCTGTGCACCCGTGAAACCTCGAACTCGACTCGGGAGAAAGAAATAGTTTTGGGCAGTGTTGAAATATGTATCAGGAATGTGATTGGTCAATGTATCGGATAGCATATTGATAGGGTGCCGAGAATTGGGTTCGATAGAGTATCAGCGCTTTTATTAAGCAAGGGTCATTTTCTTTGAGAAAAAAGGTCTGATGATAACAATGATATTTATAGATTTTTGGGGACCGACATCGTCCTCTGATACGTTGTCACCCTTT
Organism: Heliamphora pulchella; assembly: GCA_032270985.1. NCBI lineage: Eukaryota > Viridiplantae > Streptophyta > Magnoliopsida > Ericales > Sarraceniaceae > Heliamphora > Heliamphora pulchella. The sequence continues at coordinate 5,342 of JAULJZ010071842.1, read as the reverse complement.
TAGAATAGAAGATTCTGAGAGAAGGACACAGCCGTGGACAATGGACATTACCACCACAAGGAATAATTAAGAAATATCACGATCGTGACGTTCAAAGGTCACGACCGGTTGTAAAATCGAAGCACGCTCACTACCGTGAAGATGAAATGGCACGACTATGTGGGATTGAAGGCCCCTCACGGCCGTGAGGCTCAAAGGTAACGGCCGATTATAGGACCGAAGCATAGAAACAGTTGTGAGGTTCAAAGGTTGCGGCCATGAGGTTTATAAAGATATTAGGTGTTTTATTGGGTTTTGAGTCGAGTTCTCGGTTTCATAATCGTTTGGAGTCATCCTTTACTATAATCCCATATATCTTCATCATTGGAGAACACTCAGGGAGAACTTAAGATACAACTTGGTCAAATTATGGTGTCTACAGTTGTCCCTCTTTGACAGAACTTGCAACAATTCATAGTGCATGTGAGTGTCAAAAATTCAAAGACAATCCCTTTTGACTAAGCCTTCAATCTTAGGTTAACAAAAACATACAAAAAAAATATGGTCGTACTCGAATTTTCATCGAGCTACCTACGTACCCCATTACAAGGATTTAGACCAAAACGTAGTTTGTGGGGCAATGCATGCGATGCAGACGAATAGATCATGATGCATGACATATAACTTCATGATGTAAATAGGTAACCTCATAATGTAAACTACTGAGAGTCATTTTTAGGTCATGACCAGGACCAGAAAGCTGAGAATCAGTTTTAGTTTATGAAAAGAATTGAATAGTCAGTTAAAGGTTATGAGCAGGACCAGAAAGGTTTAAGGTTTTGTTTAAGATAAGACTGCTAAGAATCAATTTTACATCATTAAAGGATTGGAGGGTCAGTGTAAGGTTATGAGGAGAACTGTTACATTGATAATCCATTTTAGGCCAAGAATGGATCGGGGGGTCAATTTAAGATCATGAGGAGGACTGTTACGCTACCAATCAATTTTAGGTCATGAATGAACCGAAGGGTCAGTTTAAGGTCATGAGGAGGATTATTACATCGAAAACAATTTTAGGACATGAATGAGCCGACATGAAGAGGACCATTACGTTAAGAATCAGTTTTAGATCATGAATGAACCAAGAGTCAGTTTATGGTCACGGGGAGAACCGTTACGTCAGTAACAGTTTTAAAACATGGATAGACTGGAGGGTCAACCTTCTTTTCATTTCGAAAGAGTCAATCATTTTTTTATTTTAGCTAAGAAAGCCAAACAAAAGTTCTTTTTGACATGGAGAGTAGTGCGTGGTTCAAAACCTCGATGCTAGTTAACAATGTCATAACGACCGCTAGGTCATGGATGTCACGGTTGTGACAAATAACCCTGGGGTTATTACGGTCGTATTGTTAGGATGTCAGGGCAGTGAGTAAATGTTTCAAATTCCTCGCGGATGTTACAAAGGGAGGTCACCGCTGTGCCTCGGATGCATCGGTCATGACTTTTAATCATGACGAACCTCACGGCCACGAGGTTATAATTAATTATATAGTTTTGGGATATTTTAAAAACTTTATTCGAGCGATTCAGTTTTCTTTTCTCTATCTTTCTCAATTCTCTCTCCCAAGCCCTCTGACTCTCTTTCTTGATTCCCTCTCTCTTGGTTCTCGTTTTCCTTCATCATGTTTACACTTGTTCTTCTCCTGTTATTGTACATGGCTGTGGTTGGCCGCGTAGGTGGCAACGATGATGTTGTTGGCAGTGTTGGTGGCGAAGGTGCTCTGGGTAGAGGTGGTATGGGTGGTGGTGGTTCGGGTAATGGCCAATGAGGTGGTGCCTTCGGTGTTCCGGCCATGGGAGGTGCCATTAGTGGTGGTTCGTGTAATACCCGGCAACCAAATAAAAGGACAAATAAAATAAGTAAATAAAAGAATTCAAAACGAAATTCCTAACAAAACAGAGTAATTAGTTTTACAACCGAGGCTTTAATCCATAAATTTTGTGAACCACCGGTAATCATAATTTTTGAATTAAAATCATATCAAGTAGTTCAAGAAATTTTGTAGAAATTCCGTCTACATGATAATTCGTAAAATAATATTAAAAGTTTATACCAATTTTTAAAAAAAAAATTAAAAACAAAATTATACATCAAAAAATTCACACGCTATGAATTGCACTACAAATATTGCCACCAAAACCTGTTTGCGTGTATATAACTTGATACCTGTAGAATTTGTTGAGAACTAGCAACATGCATTGCCTATAAAAGGGGGCCTTCAGCTTGATGAGCGTTGAAGAGAATTTGAAACAAAGAAAGAAAGCAAAGAAGGAGAAAAATGTAGTAGACGCGAGGGGAGAAGAATTAACCAGCCCAACCACCACCACTGCTGTGAACCACCACCACAGCCACAACGGAGCCATGCCAGCGCCAGATCACCACGCCATCGCCGCTACCTGTTGTTGCCACTTGCAACCACCGCCGCTGTGAGCTTCTCTCTCTCTCTCTCTCTCTCTCTCTCCCTCTCTCTCCCTCTCCCTCTCCCCCCCCCCCCTCCCCGACATCTCTCCTTCCCTTTCCCACTCCCGTTCCACACACCAACTGCCACTCACCACCACCTCCACGCCACCCCCACTCCACCACAACGCCACCAACCTACTGCCCAAACCACACTGAAACCCCCATGAAAAATAATATCCATTTTCTCATTCTTTCGATTTTCGCAAAATCAAAACCACCGAGCCACCTTTTTCCGCCACCACAATGCACCTATGTCGCCTCCAAGAGTCTAGAACCACCCTACGGCTGTCGCTAACGACAACTGGATTGCCGGGACGGAAGCTCTGAAGTTGACAAAAAATATGAAATTCACCAACATTTTACCCCTTCACATTTAAATAGCCACTGTTTTAACTATGGACCTCTATTTTGAATATTCTTTAGTGATCCGCAAAGAGGACGTCGAGACCTACAAATTTCATGTTTATCACTTTGCCCAAAAATTCGTTTTTCACGTGACATTTATGTTTGAAGTTTAAAAATTGAAACTACTTAGAATTCCCTACATGTGAAAGTTCTTTACCCATGTGTTGTTTTAATATGTTTTGACTAGATTTGAACTCATTGAGACTTTAATAGGCTTTTGCCTCGTTTTGTGTGCACGCTCAAGGTGAGTCACACTATATCTCGGTTATTCGAGTTTTAATTTAAAATAATGCCATGGATTCCCTTGTTAAAATTTTAATTGTGGTCATGGTATATTGTTATGTTGATGAATTGTTTAAATAACGCTTCAATTAACGGAAAAAATGAAAATATCAGTGTGTTCAAACATAAAAAGGGTGGCTCACTGTATTAAGCCAAAAATGAACTTCGTGCTCACCGCAAATATTAAAATCTCGTTAAGTGTGTACTAAATCTATTTTGAGCTTTAATATCTGCAAAGTGATTTCACAACTAATATTCACAAAGGAAACTGAATAACCTACCATGTTGTATAAATATTTTCAAACCTTGCTTTCAACAATGATTATCCATGGTAAACTAATAACTCTGATATGTGTGCACTCACACGAGTTTATCACTTATGAAGTTGTTGTGTTATTTTAGGATAAAATAAGTTCCCCAATCTTTAGGACGGCTCAGGAAAAAGGGATCGTTATTTTGTCTTGTTTTTGAAAATCGCCAAGATTATATATGTACATGACTATGCTCAGGGTGTAATTATTGTGAATACTCTGTGTTGTTCTGTTTAGTATATTAATAAAATTCGTAGCACTAGACATGGCTCTAGGATATGTTTATAAAATCTTATGCTTCCACAAAATCTTTTCTGAATGATGTTTGAAAATCTCTAAACTAATCAATCAAGCAAGCCTTGGGTGGGCTTTGACCCACTGACCGTTCACAGACGCCATTTGAGAAAATGGGTCGTGATCGTTCTGGTGGTGGAGGTGCCATTGGTGGTGATGATAGTTGTGGTTCGAGTGGTGGAGGTGCCGTTAGTGGTGATAATGGTGGCCACAGGGTGCACAGGAAAATGTGGCAAAGCACCTACTACAGGGAGCCACGACGACGGGGATGACGGATAACTTCGACCTTGTCACGTACATGCCTCTTCCCCACCTGCTCACTACTTCGGGGATGAAGAGGTACACCCCTCCTAACGATGTGATGGATCTCGAGATCCTCATTTATGAGCGAGAGACTCACCTCTCGGTCATGAATCTCCTGGTAAGTTGAAATTCTTTTGCATAGAACTTTGATGATTGAATTGGATGTTTGCTCGAATGGATCTTGACAATTGAATTCTTGTCTGAAAAGAAGTTGGTTGGTCTTTTGGTTTCATCGCAAATTTTTTTAATGAATTAGATGATCTCTTTAGGTTTGTTGAAGTCGGATGAATGTCATATGAGTTTTTGGGTTTATTGGATGATCTCTTGAAAAGTTGGATGAACTGAGTTGAATTGGATTAAATTGAACAAATGTTTGGATTTTTGTCAAAATTGTGGTTGAACATTCTCTTTGCTATTGTTGAATTGAATTAAATTGGATTGGGTCTTGTAAAATTGTTTTCGTTGAATGCTAATTAATATGCTTGTTTGAATTTCTTAGGCTAAACTTGTCAAATGGATATATATCGTCAACGCTATGAAATCTTTTGAGTGTGTTTTGGTGAGTTGATTGAATGTGTAAGCATTTGAGAAATGATCTAATTGAAAAATAGATGGTTGAAAATAAGGTCCTAGGGAGTTGAAAGTGCGTACTGTTTAATTCGAATCATTAATTTGAATTGAAAGTCGAGAATGGTTGGATGGGTTGCATTTGAATTTTGCATGGATCAGGGTTTGAGGTGAAAGTTTGAATTTTTAAAATTGAATTTTTTTGAGCTGGCTAGGATTGTTAGAATTGTACGTACTTTATCATTCATTTTTGCTTTGATTGTTGTACTCCGTGCCCCTAGGTTTGAATGTTTTGATTCATTTCTCTTGTTACCTTGAATTGTAGTTTTGTTGTCTCGAATTTCATGTTGTTATGCCTTATTTTCTTATGTGATCATTCGTTTCCTGATTTGTGTTTTTCTTTTGTTTCAGGGTGCTTATCGCGTTCTCTATTTTGGAGGTTCTTCTGATGTTTTGGAGTGATACGTGGCTCTTCCTCAAAGGAGTCAGGAGATCATAGATTGGGTGGGATTTGGTCGGTTCGTGACTATGCTGGAGGAGACCAGCAATGACCGTGTCTAGCTAATAGCCTTAGTTGAGTGGTGGTGGGATACCACCAATACCTTGTTGGAATCTGTGAATTTCATTGGCCATAGAAATCCAGATTTCAATAGCAGATTCAATTGCAATTGAATTGGCCA
>JAULJZ010071831.1:0-13045 GCA_032270985.1 Heliamphora pulchella | reverse complement strand
TAAGTATATCTCTTTATATCCTTTTAGGAAAGTGAGTATATACTTAATATAATTTTGATATATTCTTATATATTAAAGAGGAGGCTAATTAACAAAAACCTAACCCTAATACTCCCACATAGCTGCCGCCCCCTTCTCCTCTTTGGCGATCATTTATTTTGCCTTTTTGGAGATTATTGTGTGAGAAGAAACAAAAAGGAGGAAGAACACTTCGATCGGAGTCGGTGCCCACACATCGTGATCGTCATAGTGCGTCCGGGTCATATGTGTGAAGGGTTTAAGGTCCTCTTCAACTTATTCGGAATTTCTTGAAACTTTTCGACAAGTTTCATAAAGATATTAAACTATTAAAATCAATATAGTTTTCATTTTTCATGAAAATCACATACGTCCTTTTTTACGGTCACGACGTCGATTTAAAAATCCTTTTTTTCGCTGCGCGGCTCCCTCTCCAACAGACACTAGTTTAAACTTCAATTCTTGAAAACATTGTTCGCATCTGTTGGACCATTCAAACTTGACATTATTCTGAGTCAACCGAGTTAAGGGTTTCGCAATCAGCGAAAAGTCCCGAATAAAACGCCGATAATAACCAGCTAGCCCCAAAAAGCTTCGTATCTCTGTCATGCTAGTTAGCTTTTTCTAATTAACTACCGGTTCCATGTTTGTTGGGTCCACATGAATTCCTTCTCCAGATATAACATGACCCAAAAACACCACCTGATCCAACCAAAACTCACACTTACCAAATTTTGGGTACAACATATGTTTCTTCAAGGTTTGCAAAGAAATATTCAAATGTTCCCTATATTTCTCCTCTCTTCGAGAGTATATCAGAATGTCATCTATGAACACAATCACGAATTGATCTAAAAAACTTTTATACACTCAATTCAAGAAGTCCGTAAACACCGCAAGTTCATTCGTTAACCCGAAAGGCATCATCACAAATTCATAATGCTCGTAACGGGTCCTAAAAGTAATCTTGGGTACATCTGACTCTCGCACTTTCAGTTGATGGTATCCTGACCTCAAGTCTATTTTTTAAAACACTCTGGCTCCTTGCAGCTAGTCAAACAGGTCGTCTATCCTAGGCAAAGGATACTTGTTCTTAACGGTCACTCTATACAATTGTCGATAGTCAATATACATCCTCAGTGTTCCATCATTCTTTTTCACGAACAGTACAGGTGCTCCCCATGGTGAGACACTAGGTTAGATGAATCTTTTTTCTAATAACTCTTGTAATTGTTCCTTCAACTCTAGTAGCTCAGCAGGTGACATTCTATAGGGAGGGATAGATATGAGCGTGATGCCCGGGTAGAGATCGACTGTAAACTCCACTTCTCGATCTGGGGGTAATCTTGGTAAATCATTTGGAAAAACGTCTAGAAACTCACAAATCACTGGTATCTTCGAAAGCTTCTTTTTTTCCATCTCTACGTCCATCACTTGTGCCTGGCAACCCCTCTTCAACATCTTCAAAGCATTAATGGCTGGCACGATACGAATAGGTGTTGTACTCTTATCCCCTTGAAAAACGAATTCATCCTTCCCAAGTATCCTAAAGATTACACTTTTTTCTAAAATAGTCTAGTGACGCATGGTAGGATGACAACTAATCCATCCCAAGAATTAAATTAAACTTAGACATAACTGAAGGCATCAAAAATACCAACATCTTCCTATCTTCTATCTTCAGCACACAATCTTTACACACACTTTTAATTACCACTTCATCTCCTATAGGTGTAGCTATGGTTATCATGTAATCAAGTGGTTCCATCCTTATAGTATCTACTTGTGTTATGAAAAAGGGTGAAACAAACGAGTGTCTTGATCTAGGGTCTATTAGAATATAGGCATCTCTATTAAAAGCGGTAAGTGTATAAGTCATTACGTCAAGCGTTGCTTGAGCACCTTTGCGTGTGATAGAAAAAACTCATGCCGAGACCCTCAAGGCCTCCATCAGTCCTTTTTCCTTGTCTTAAAACACTTCAAGCTGGCCCATCCACTTTTTTGCTTCTTATAGATGATTGTGCTGATAGTCTAAAATGCCCATATTGAGTAGCGATGTGCCCCGATTCACCACAAAGATAGCAAATGATTCCCTTGTTGAACCTTAGACAATCCTCCTTAAAGTGGTCGGGGGATCCACATTTGAAGCAACCATTTATTTTTTGTCTCCTTCGTTTATTTAGACGTTTCCCTCTTAGCTCGATCCCCTTTAGGTTTGGAATTTCATGCAGTCGATTGATGACTTTGGCTTCTGAAAGTCGGTGGCCTTGGAGCACCACTCCTAGGACCCTGTCCCACTATCTTGCTTGTCGTTAGGTTTTTGAACTTGCACTTTTTAAAGTCTTCTCATCTCTCTTCTCGTTCTTTTATGTCTTTCTCGACCATCTTTGCCTTGTTCACTAAACTTGTGTAGTTATTTATCTCGAGAACCGTCATACTCGTTCTAATTGGAAAACTTAACCCCTTTTTAAATCTCCTGCACCTCCTCTCTTCATCGGGTATAAGCTGGATGGCATATCGTGATAATTCTGTAAACTTCATCTCTTATTCTACTACAGTAATCCTACCTTGTTCTAGATCAATGAATTCTTGCTCCTTATCATAATTATAGGTTGTGGGTTTATATTGTTTGTCAAACTGCCTCATGAAATGATCCCAAGTAATCCTCTGGGGTATGGGAGGTTCCGCTCCTGGCATCGACATTTTTAGTAATTGCTCTGTGGCTTCCCACCAGTGATACGTTTCTCCTCTGAACATAAAAGCTATAAGGTCGATCCTGCCATCTATCTCTACCCGTAGCCTATCCAAAATCCGTATGGTATCCTTCAACCAATTTTCTGCTTCTGCAGGGCTAAGGGTTCCCTTGAACTCCTTTCCACCAAAATCCTTGAATTGGTTGATTAAGGAGTTATGGTTCCTTTCAGCTTACATTGCGATCAACCTCACATCTTGTTCTGTCAGCGTTGCAATCACCTCTAACATCTTAACGGTTGGGTTAAGTTCAACCAGTCCCATTTGAGGAGATTCTTCTTGCTGCATCTCATTAATCTGGTTCGGGTTAAAAGACGCTCTGTCTGAGTTTTCCATGCTTCTCCCTATTATAAGAATGGTATACATTAGGGCTTAACACAAGGGTCCAACTTATAGACATAAGAATAAGAACAAACCATCTACGGAAGGTTTTAATGACACAAAGGCCATCTCACTAGATTAGATAACTTACTTAGACTTTGCAAAAATGATAGCAACACAAAAACCCTCCCAGGTTATCTCCTCAATCTGATAACTTGCTTAGACTTCCAATTAGGATCTTATGCCCGCAAAATGTGTTTCCCAAATAGACCTCAAAGCCAATCAATCAGATGCCCAAAGGCAAATGTATAACAACCCTAGGCCTAAACCACTCTTCTCAATAAACAACAAGACGACACACTTAACCTATGGTCCACCACAGACCACACTCTAACAAGTCTATAGAACCTATAACCTAGAGCTTTAATACCAAAATGTAACACCCCGCACCCGCAAGGCACTAAATTTGTATAGAGGGATGCGATCCCACCGCAGACCGGCGGCTCAAGAGAAAGACAAGAGATAATAATAATAAGAGACCAAACAAAAACTTCTAAGCAAGCACAAGCCTTCATCTCAAAGGGGTAAACATGAGTCACTAGAGATTCACCGTTCCATGGGCCTATATTACTTCTAAAATATCAAAAACCTTGAGGTCTTATATAATACGTGAAGCTTTGCCGAAATTAAAAACAAAATAAAAGAAAAATTGGACCAAAACAATTCCCAATACTAGACCTAAAATTACTCGACAACTCATGTGGTGGACCAACTCCTAACCGTTCCTGTTATCTACAATCAGAGAAGTTACAAGAGAGCGCACTTAGCATTATCATAAATAGAAAAGAGAATTTCTTAGTTAAGAATAACTAAAAACTCTTTCTAAAAATAGTTCATCACATTTTTCACAAAAACATAGAAACTGATGCATTTGCTTGAACATGAAAATATCACAAATTATACAGAACCATCTCAGTACTGCCAAAAGAAAATATTCCTGGCTGTACCGCCATAATTTAAAATGAATAACCACTTTCTCAAAACTAGACTCAAACCCCAACGGTGTCCAAGTAGCCTTCAACCTCCTGACCGAGAGTTTCGACGATATCGTAACCTCAATTCACAATGTACGAATAGCAACGTGACGGAATGAGGGCTACTCTCTACCAAGCACGAGTGGTATGTGCTAAAACATGGGACTCAGTCCAAAAGCCTTAAAGGAAAAAACCCCCACTTAACGTGAAACCTCCTCTATTGTAACGACCTAGTCTAGACCCTAGTTGTAATAACCCAGTTGATAACGACCCGTGTAAAGACCCAGCCCAAAACCTAAGTGTTAGTGACGGATAACCCACAAGATCATATGTAATGACCTTACTTGGACCCTAGTATTAGTGACGCATAATCCACGGGGCCCTAGAGCATGGAAGAGGTTTAAAATTCTAACTCGACTCGAAAATCGTAAGCTCAACCCGGAAACCCAAAAAAGGTTTAAACCTCAGATAACAAAACCTTAATACCCAGAGAGTCTTCCAACATTCTAAATTAAGTAATTATCATGAAATAATGAATTAAAAATCAAATGCCCTCATAAATAGGGTTAAATGACCATTTTGCCCCTAGTATAGCAAAAAGTCTTAAAAACTCAAATTTTGACACATAGACACCCTAAATCAAGGATCTAAGTACAATTAAGTAGAAAAGGACAAAATAACATTAAAATGACAAAAGCACTCCTTAGTGGCCGACCACCTTTGAAGTTGTGCTAAAAAGTAGCTTTTTGCATTCTTTTTAGCTTAAAAAGGTGAAAAGGCATTAAGTCAACCATTATGATAATCTAACACTTGTTGAATAAGTAATATACATAATAATATGGTGTTATAGGCTAACAAAAGCAAGCAAATCATTATTGAAGCTCATACACAATAAAATAAGTCAAAAAATCATATATTGCTAAAATAGCTTAATTTAACTTAAAAGACTGCATCTATTTAATCAATTGCTATGAAAACTATGATAATTCATGATAATACTAAATTTATCATAAACATATTAAAATAATAGGTCTTAGTAGAGAAAGACACCAAAAAGATACATCAAATTAACTTTTAATGTATTTTTTTACACAATAAGGGCACGTAAATCAAGAAAGCCCCTTGATTGATGGGTGATCAGATTTTTGTCCCCCAAACTGACCCCTAGATGTATTTATCTTTCCCATATCTGATTTATAGGCCTCAAAAGTTGTACCAACTCAAATCAACTCATATCTCATTTATTAAAAAGAAGAAAAAAAAAGTATTCCAATGTACTTTTTGTCCCCCCTTTGTCCCCTAGCCGTTCCCTATATAAATCAAGTTAAACACCCTCTTCTCCACTTGATATGTTTGGCCAAGAGAGGGGGAGAAACCAGAACCTCATTGCTCTTGAGTGTTCATGTGAGTTTGAGGAAGAAAAAAGGAAAAAAAGGAAGGAATCAATGGAATTTTCCTAAAGCTAAGTCCTAATCCATCATCCAACCTCATTTGATCTCTCAAACAAGTAATTAAAATCTCTAAACCTTATGTCTAATATCCCTCAAAATTTTCCTCAACTCAACTCTTTAAACACTTTAAGCATCGAAAACTGAAAACAAACCGAAAAGGCGTCGTAGTTGAAGATTTGGGGCTGTTTTGTTTTTGGATGATATGAGATGTTATTGTGTGTTGTTATTTTTGAGTTTGATGACTTATAAGTGTGTTGGAACCTTGATATTAATGTCTAAAATACAAGCATGCAAAGAAATAGAACAAAAACTTAACATATCATAAGTAGGAGACTTGGACCCTAAGAGATTTGATTTTTGGGAATATAGATATTTCTTCCTTAAACTTTAGAACCCCATAACTCAATGTAAAAAATTTATCTAAGTTTGTTCTTTATGTCCATATTTATATTTTTGTGGTATCATTCATTCAAAGTTGGTTTCAACTCATTTGAGTAATAGAACTTGAGATATTGCAATTTTACCAAAGTATGTCTTTTTTTGACCAGTTAACACTACCGACCTAAAAACCCTAGTTTACAATGAGATCCGATCTTTGGAAAAACCATACAAGTTGTAGATAACATGTATATCTACCTACCCACCAAATATGAGCATAAAATATTGAGTTTGGGTAGGTCAAAACCCCTTTGAAGGTCTCTATTGAGCTTTAGCCTTCAAGGGACACTTTTGTCACATATTTTATATAGCTCCAAACCCCTATTTTTAGTGACCTATTCTCAAAATGGTCTACATAAACATTGTAGCTAACATATGAAAATACTTTTTGTCCAAAATACAAACCTTGAAACCTCGGGATGATACCCCAAAACCATTTCAAACCCTTTGTCCAAAATTGGCTCTGTTGAGTTATGGCGGCTGACAGGACCTATTTTCTAATAAGGTCAAAAATTCTAACTTGTTCCAAATAACTACCCTTAGAACTAAACATGAAACTTGTAGGGGACATGCTGAACTAGAATAGATCGAATAATGGGATCATTTGTACTTGATCTGATACACCAAAATCGAGACCAATAGAGGCATATATTTGGTAAAATCTTGACAATAGTGTTGAACTGTTTTTACTTAGGATGTTTTGTTCATCCTTTTGTCTTAGATTTTGGCCTTAGTGTTAAACATGAGAGTTGTAGAAAATAATTTTATCTAAATTATGTTTAAAAATCATAATTTGATTCCAAGTCTAGATACCCCAAAATCTTGTCAGCCCTTTTAATTTAATACTCGATTTTGGCCTTAAAAGTTGCTAAGTGTGAATTGAGTACGCTTTGCTATGAGACCCATGTTTTATACGATGATTGATTTGAATTAGTTGATTAGTGTTTTTAAGTGAATGTATGATGATTTAGAACTCATGCTATCAAGTTTGAATCATATCTTGAGAATTGAAGCTTGTGTTTCACATACTTGTACGTTATGCTTTGCGCATTGTACTATAAATCTTGCCATGCTAGTTGATGCTATGCTATAGATGGTTGCATTTGAATCCATATTGTACATCATTAACATTGTCACTTGCATTCTATCATATTGGAGTCCATCTGTCCAAACCGTTGTTGGGATCTGCTGTATTGAGATTATTTTTCTTAGTTCTAAGTCTATGGCGTCCTTGGTTGCCATTTTCAGAAATGTTTTGGGATGAATTCCCCTTCTACACCTTGGACGTGTCACGCCCCAAACACCAGGGTCACGCGAAAGCCCACCAAAACACCATTTATGAAAATAAGATTTGAAGTTGGAACACCATCAACTCAAAAATATACAACATTGGGATAAAAGATTTTCCAAAGTTCAGTTCTCATAAATAGTAAACATGCATTCTCATACATGAATAGGTATATCGCCTCAAGGCGTACAAAACTCGCGTTCTGAAACAGGCATCACATGTAAAAGTACATGTCTCAAAATAGGAGAAGCTACATCTAGTCTTCCGTCACCACGGGCAACTAGATCAACTCCTCACGTCCACCTGAAAATAATTTTACAGTAAAATCCCACACTGTGAGCCGAAGCCCAACAGAAAAAAACAGTAAAGTTGTAATACAGGTCATGTAATCATATGGTGGGAGCTAACTCGACCACAAAAGATAAAAAGGGTTTTCTCACAAAAACCACAAGTTTTCCATCTGAAAACCACCATTTCCATCCTTGAAACTATGCATATCATCCTGACAGATATCATGCCACAGTTAAGGAAAAGTAGTAAAACACAGTATTCTCCACTCGGGTCACATAGCCGAGGAGAAAATAAGATGAAATGAAATCCTATGTACTAACTCTGCCACACAGACAAAGGTAACAACTAGGGACTCTGTCCATTACCCTAATCACCACTTTAGGCCTGCTCGGTAATGATAAGTTCTATACGGAGTCACGACAGCGTAAGCAACGCCATTCACGGAGGCAGCCGACTAAGTTTACAGGTTCACAACCTGAGGGCCCTAAGCACCCACCAACCACTTAGTTTACGGGTTCACACCCGAGGGCACTAAGCACCCACCAACCTCGTTTACGGGGATTAACCCGAAGGCACGTAGGGACCTACTCTGCGCACATTTTTGGACTTTCACCGTGGAGCAATGGAAACCCAACTCGATATACCCACTGCCATGATACATCTATGGATAACATTTAAAAACCCACAAGTAGTTATACAACACATGTATAAACAGAGATCCAATCCATCAACATAGAGATCTATATGCATGTAAAAACATGATGTCCACTAAAACGTTTTAAAAGCTGAGACAAACCCCAAGGGCAAGCTCTAAACCTCCAAAAACACATTTTTTAAACATTTTCACCCCTCAGCCCAGGTCCAGTCGACCGGACCCACCCTCCAATCGACTGAAAAACACATTGGAAAAGCACAAAATGGCAAACACACGGTCTAATTGACTAATTCCATGAGTTCAGTCGACTGAACCCACCAAACCATGATCCAGTCGACTGACCCCATGGATTCAGTCGACTGAACCAGCCCAGAAAACAATTTTAGGCTACGGATCAGCCCTTTTTAAACCCAAACGAAGCCTCGAAGCTTCCATCAAGCACCCATGGATTCACACATGTCCAAGCTTATCACCAAAGGCCTCAAAAACAACATCCAACACCGTTTTCATCCAACCAAAACAACGAAAAATGGTTTTTAAAACAAAAACCCAACTTTCCCAAAACATGAAACACCTTTTCATGAATATAAAACGGTAAAAATGCACAAGATTACATGTAGAGCCCTCTAACAACTATAAAGTCTAGGATCCTACCTCGGTGTGTTGAAAACTCAACGTCTCGATCAATGTGCAAAATCAAGCTTTGTCGGAATGGAATTCCATCTGGATGAATGCGTAAACCACGATGCCAACAACAAGGATCGGCTGTTGGATCGTCAAAAACCAAGCCCCAAGCCCCAAGCCCCAAGCCCCCGAGAAGTTAGAGAGAAGGCAGAGAGAAAAATGAAGAGACTTAGTCAGGAAGTTTTGAAAATATCTGACTCCAGATATTTATAGGCCTCCAAAATATCTTTTTTTTTTGAAATTTTTCAAATTCGAACTGCAACTCCCAACAACCCCCGAGACCAACCCAGTATGCGTAGCTATACTCAAACACGCATCAAATTGCTTAAAAACATGTAGAAACAAAAATTCTAAACATGCATCGAAAAACACCGAATATGCATTTAACATAAAAAAATGTGGTACAGGGTCTCACAACTCACCCCCCTTTAAGGAATTTTACTCCTGAAATTCACTGCAAGGTGACGAGGTAAATAGCTTCGGGTATCTAGCACGTATCCCAGACTCAAGCTCCCACGTCGCTTCTTCAACCCCGTGATGATGCCATAAGATCTTGACATAAGCAATTGTTCTCCCCTGTAACACTTGCTCCTTCGTATCAAGAATTTTCACTAGACGCTCTTCATAGGTGACATCCTTATCAACCCGCAGTTTTGCCCAATCTAATACATGTGACGGATCAGGCTCATACCTCCGAAGCATAGAAACTGTCACACCTCAAACACCAGGGTCACGCAAAAATCCACCAAAATACCCATTTAAGAAAAATAGGTTTTACAGTTGGAAATCAAATACAACATTTGGATAAAAGATTTTCCCAAGGATCAGCTCTCATAAACAACAAATATGCATTCTCATACATGAATAAGTATATCGTCAAAAGGTGTACAAAACCAGCCATCACAGGCATTACATGTAAAAGTACATGTACAAAAATAGGAAAAATTACAGCAAGTCTTCTATCACCTCTGCAACTAGGTTAACTCGTCATGTTCACCTGAAAATATTTTTACAGCAAAATCCCACATCGTGAGCCGAAGCCCAATAGAAACAGACTATCAAAGCTGTGAAGCAGGTCATGCAATCATATGGTGGGAGCTAGCTCAACCACAAAAGCCAAAATGATTTTTATCACAAAAACCACCAGTTTTTCATCTGAAAACCATCATTTTCATCCTTGAAACTATGCATATAATCCTGACAGATATCATGCCACAGTTAAGGGAAAGCAGTAAAACAGCATGCTCCACTCGAATACTCAACCGAGGAGATAAGATAAAATGAAATCCTATGTACCGACACAGCCACACCCACACGGACAGAGGCAACAACTATAAACGCCTGTCCATTACCCTAGATACCAGCCATTCAAGGCTCGCTAGGTAATGACAAGTTCTATACGGAGTTACGACAACGACGCCACTCACGAGGCAATAAGCATCTTTACGGATTTTCACAACTGATGGACGTAGCCTAACCAATCACAGACTTCTTTACAGATTTCCAAGACCGATGGACGAATTATAACCAAACCATATTTACGGGGATTAACCCGAGGGATCATAGTGAACCCACTCTATGCACATTTTTAGACTTTCACCAAGGAGCAATGTAAGCCCAATTCAGCACACCCACTATCACGGTACATCTATGGATAACATTTCAAAACCATTTGTAGCTCAACTACGAAAACCCATAATACATTTATACAACACATGTATAAAGAGATCCAATCCATAAACATGGAGATCAACAAGTAGGAAAAATCATACTCTCATCAAAACATTTGAAAAGCTGAGACTCAACCCCAAAGGTTTGCTCCAAACCTCCAAAACACTAACACCAACACAAACCCACGATGCCCACAAAGACACCACAACCCCCAAGGGACATGGAATTTGACAAAAAGTTCCAACAATGATGAAAAACAACCTTTCCCAAACATTCGACCAAAAACGGGTGAAAAATGGTTTGAAAAAAACTTGACACACCATCACTATTTTGGTCATAACTTTTTCTACAAAAAGTATTTTAATGTGAGAGAGGTGTCATTGGAAAGAGGACTTCCGGTGCTTCAATTTGGGTACAAAAATAACCTAATTTGGAGTCCGGGTGAGGGAGATATGATCAAAATAAAACAGCTTAGTGCCGCAGCAAGACTGCTCACGCGCGACACGGCGCTCAAGCGCCCCAACCAGCGCCCCAACCAGCCCACGCCCCGGTTTTGTTTTTTTTGTTTTTGTTTCTTTTTTTTCTAAATCCCAAAACATGTATAAACCCTAAATCAAAGCCTCCAAACATGCTTTTCAAAACTCACAGACTTACCCAAATCCAAAACTACCATAAAGCCTCGAAAGAAACTCTCAAACCCCGATTCCATCCAACCAAAATGACAAAAAACAACTTTTAAACTAAAAACCTGATTTATCGAAACATAAACCACGTTTTCATGTCTTTTTAAACGGTGAAACAGCATATAATTACACATAGCACCCTTTAACAACTATACAGTCTAGGATCCTACCTCAGTGAGTTAAAAACTCGACGTCTCGATCCACGTGCAAAATTAAGCTTCATCGAAATCAAATTCTTACTAGATGGATGCGTAGCCCTCGATGCCAATACTAAGGATCGGCAGTTGGTTCGTCAAAAACCAAGCCCCGGGCCCCCAAGAAGTTAGAGAGAAGGCAGAGAGAAATTAGAGAAAACTTAATCGTTAAGTTTTGAAAATATCTAAGTCCTGCTATTTGTTGGCCTTCAAAATTTCTTTTTTTTTTTTGAATTTTTGAAATTCGAATCGTAACATCCCATAACCCCTGGAATCAACCCTGTATGCTTATTTACACTTAATCAAGCATCAAAACGTATATAAACACGTCATAAGCATAAAACACGTCAAAAATGCAAAAAATACATATATATCCAAAAAGAACAAAAACAGGGTCTCACAACTCTCTCCCCTTTAAGAAATTTCATCCCCGAAATTCGCAACAAGGTCACGAGGTAAATAGGTCTGGGTATCTAGCACGCATCCTAGACTCAAGCTCCCATGTCGCTTCCTCAACCCCGTGATGAAGCCATAGGACCTTGATATAAGTAATCGTTCTTCCCCGCAACATCTATTCCTTTGTATCAAGAATCCTCACTAGACGCTCCTCATAAGTGGCATCCTCATCAATCCGTAGCTTTGCCTAGTCTAACATATGTCAAGGATCAGGCTTATACCTCTGAAGCATAGAAACGCAGAACACATTATGCACAGATGCTAACTGAGGTGGCAAAGCCAAACGATATGCAACCTCTCCAACTCTGTCGAGGATCTCAAATGGTCTAATAAAGCGCAGTGATAGCTTCCCGCTACGACCAAACCTCATCAAACCTCTACGTGGCGAGACCTTCAGAAACACATGATCCCCCACTACAAACTCCAAAGGTCGCCACCTCTGATCTGCATAACTCTTTTGGCGACTCCGCGCTATCATATGGCGTTGGCGAATCACTGCAATCTTCTCCGTCGTCTCTCGTACCATGTCTGGTCCCAAGACTGTGGTCTCTCCCACATCTGTCCAACACACGGGCGATCTACACTGTCTACCATATAAAGCCTCATACAGTGCCATCCCAAAACTGGACTGATAGCTGTTGTTGTATGCAAACTCTGCCAATAGTAGGTGATCCTCCCATCAACCTCTGAAGTCTAGGACACAAGCTCTCAGCGTATCCTCCAGAATCTGAATAGTCCTCTCTGACTGGCCATCCGTCTGGGGTGAAAAGTAGTACTGAACATCAGACTCGTTCCCAAAGCCTCTTAAAGACTCTGCCAAAAGCGGGATGTGAAGTGCAGGTCTCGATCAGAAACAATAGACACCGGCACTCCATGCAACCGGACTATCTCTCTGACATACAAATGACTTAGTCGTGTGGCGTTGGGATTTGGGGGTTAAAAGTGAGGAAATTCATAGATATTTTGGAAAATACTTTAACACCTTGAAAACCAACTTTTGAAAATCCCCTTTTATTGAAAATAGAGTCGCCATTTAGTTTTTGAGAAAAATTAAGAAAAACAAAAATGGCTAACTGATCTTAAAAGCGTTTAACCAGAGAAAGAGGGTCC
>JAULJZ010071820.1:0-13046 GCA_032270985.1 Heliamphora pulchella | reverse complement strand
CCCGCTGTACTGTCTACCAAGACATCGATGTGTGGCAATGAAAAGTCATCCTTTGGGCTTGCCTTGTTGAGGTCCCAAAAATCCACATAGACTCAGATACGACCGTCCTTCATTAAAATCGGCACGATGTTGGCTACCCATTTTGGATACTCGATTACCATCAAGAATCCAGCATTGATCTATTTGGCTACTTCTTCTTTGATCTTCAGAGCCCATTCTGGCCGGATCCGTCTTAACTTTTGTTTAACCGGCTCGGCATCAGGGTATAAGGGGATTTGGTGCTGGACAATGTCAGGATTAATTTCGGGCATATCCTCGTAAGACCATGCAAATACATTCTTGAATTCTTTTAATAAAGTTATTAATTATTTTTGTTCAACTAAGGATAAAGAAGAACTAATTTGTACATTTTGCGGATTAGTTTCAATACCCAGATTTTTTGACAAAGTTTCTTTAATTATTGGTTGGGCAAGCATTTCTTTTTCTCTTTCTATTAATGTTTTATTTCTTCGGGGATATCCCCGTCGAATTCAAAATCGTCGAAAAGCGTATGAAATAAATCAAACAAGACAGAGTAATCGAAAATTTCGTTCATTTCATTAAAAGAAGATGGAATTACAAACTCAAAAGCATAAACAAGGGGTGCACAAGTAGACGTGCCCTCAACCACAGACTCAGACTTTGGCTCAGACTCAGGACAAACAACTTGCACATCACAAGACTCTAAGATCAAGTTCTTCACTTCCTTTGGAGTCGCATCGACGATGAGCTGGGTACAGTCGGTTGGTGCGCTGAAGCCCATCTTGAAACAGTTTGAGTCAGTTACTTGCAGTTGGGCCATCTTTTTATTGAACAACACTCCCATGCCGATTCCATCGAGCTTGTTGGCCCAATCTTCCTCTTGGATCTTCCTTCCTTCCTCTTCCCCTTTAACTGTTCCTTCGTCTTCTGTGTCAGATAATTGATGGCCAAAGAAAATCTCCAGCCCTGGCAACTTTTGATTGGTTTCTTCATTGGTCCACGGTTCTAGAAAGCCGCAATACGGGAAATCTTTCCCTTTCTTGAAAAAGTACCCATTGAGCGTTCTAGAATAATTGGCCTTCCGTCCCCTTCTAGGCCCTTCCAAATCTCCTTCCGTCGGTTTGTATGCAAGACCGAAACGGTGCGAAGTCGGCAATACCTAGATAGGTTTTAGAATACCCTGCTGCTTATGCCCTAATCCTATACCAGGGAAAAAGGATATTTACCTCATCATTGTTATTGCCCACAGGTTGATGTACATTTTCTCCTCATTCAATAACTTCTGTACAGCTTGGACTTCGTCGAACTGAAAACCATTGAGCGATACATCACCTTCACCATGCTGTACTTCCAACAAAGTTGAGCCCTCTCCTCCTCTTAGGGAATGAATCATGTCTTCTCCGTGAATAGTCAGAACTGCCTCATTTCTTATCAGTTTTAGTTTCTGATGGAGAGTCGATGGTACAGTCTGGACACTTGGGTCATGCAACCAAGGTTTACCCAACAACAAGTTGAAAGATGCTGGTACATCTAGTACATGGAACTCGATCGACGTTTTTAAGAGCCCTATTGATATTGCAAACGACACTAGTCCCAGTACGTCCCTCCTTGTGTTGTCATAGGCCTGGACTCCTTGATTGCTCGGTGTGAAGTGCTCCGTCTTTAGTCCCAAACAGAGTGCTGTTATGAGCGGACAGAGATTTAATGCAGACCCGTTATCAATAAGAGTCACGAGGACCCATTTATCCAGGCATTTAATTGTAATGTGCAGTGGATTGTTACAATTCCTTCCCTCTGCTAATAGATATTTATTGAAAAAATAAATAACTTTTGGCTCTACCGCCGGCAGAATAAGTCCAATCAGTTGCTCTGGGGTGGCATCTATCGAAACGTTGGTTTTATTCAGAACCTTTAGCACAGCTTATCTGTGTTTATGCGAGGCCATCAGTAGCCCTCAAATGCTGATATTGGCTTGCGTCTTCTTTAACTACTTCAGCACTGCATCATCCTCTTCTTCTTATTCTTTCTCCTTCCCTTTTCTGCCTGGTTGCCCTTTTTCTAACTGGGCTAGCTTGAAATGCTGCCCACTTCTGGTCAAATGTTCTATCCCCTCCTCGGGATCCCATAATCTCGTTATTGTGTCGCTGGTCTATCGTACCTCGTTCACAGGCAAAGGGCTTTCAATTGCCCACAAATCGCCTAAATCACCGATTACTACTCTTCCCCTTCTCTCCTTATCATCTTCAATAGCCCACGTATTATCGACTTCCTCCCAGAGATCCTCTCTGATAAAATCCACCTACTGTTCCCGAGTGGCACAAAAATCGGTCCATTCTGCTCCCTCTGATTTCAGCACGACTCTTACCAGCCAATAGGACTGCATCTCATCGACATATATCTCTTCCTAAAAAAGTTGGAAAAGAGTGATGCCATCAAGCACATGGCCAAACCCATAAGGTCGGGCTGGGTAATTCAAAGACCAATCATCTTCTTCGTTGTGCTCCTCCCCTTCCTGTTGGATGGCTGGGAATGTTGTCCGATACCACTACCAAGCGCCATCATTCCATTCCTCCATCCTGTTCCGGCTGTCTCTAATCATGATAAATGAGCATGTTGTCTGATCCTCACTAGATGAAACAGGAGGGCGTGGCAGACACGCTGAACAGATATACTGGCTTGGATCTTTCGATTATCCTAGAGACATGTAATTTACCCCAGCCTGCTTGGCATGGTTTGGCAAAGGAATAGTCGTGACATTCGGCTTCGAAGCAGCGGATGGTGGGGGAATCACCTTGTTGTTGATGAGGTTTTGGATTTCATGTCAGAGCCTTAAGCACTTATCAGCTAAATGTCCATGACTTTGGTGGAAGGCGCCGTATTGAGAAGCATTAAATCTTGGTGATAGGAGATCAGGTATGGGCATGGGGTCCAACAGCTTGATAAGCCCTTTCTCGACGAGTCAACTCAGGGCGGTGGATAATGAAATGTTGAGGGGGTGAAGACCCTTCTTGGCCTTTGTTGCTATTAGCCGTTGTCTAACTGTTGGGTATTGTTGGATTGATGGGCGAAAGAGGATGGGTTCAGCAGGTTTACCTCGTTTGACTGAGACACAAGGTTGGTGGTGGCAGTTTGATTTCAGTTGTTTGCTGGGAATATCCTTCTTGGTTTTTGGCTAGGTTCGACTTTCTCGATATCCCCAGACTGAATGGCATCTTCAATCTATACTCCAGCATCAAACAATTGTTCAAAGGTAGAAAGCGGCTGCGTAATAAGATACCGCTTTAGTGGAGACTATGAATTCCTAACCACGATCCTCACTTATTCTTTTTCAGTGGGCCAGTTTATCATCTTGGCTGCTTTACCCCTCCATTGGGTCAAGAAATCAACAAAAGACTCCTGGTTCTCTTGTCGAGTTGTTTCGAGCTCTCTGGTGGTGACATCTAGTTTGACATTGTAGCTATACTGACTGATGAAGGTCGTAGCTATATCTTCCCAAGTTCTAGTTTTGGCCACCTCCAAAGAAAGGAACCTCCTTTGTGCTGCACCAGAAAGTAAGCACTGGAACAGTTGGGCTTTGAGGTCATTATCAATCGCCATGGGGAAGAGAGTTCCAACGTACATCCTCAGATGAATCTGAGGGTCTCCAGTACCATCAAATTTCTCTATCTCTGGCATTTTGAATTTTTTCGACAATTTTGCATCTGAAAATAGGCACAAGTCACCTACATCCAGCAAATATTCTTCTACTCCCTTAGCCTTTCTCAGCACCTTCTCCATTCGGTCGATCTTTTCTGCCAGCGCGGATTCCCTAGACTGGGCAGTGTTCTCTTCTTCTACCACCACCGAGCGGGGAACCCAATGGGTACAGCAACTTATGGTACATTCTGTCTTTGGTTATCGTCCTAGTAGTCTTCGCCATTCTCATTGGTATCTTTCGGCTGTCCATTCATAACGGGCATGCGAACCTGAATTGCCTAGATCTTTGCCTAAGATTAGTTCTGACCTTAGGTCTGCTGCTCTACAGCTCTCTGTATATCGGTAATAGCTCTCATCAGAGCTATCAAGTTCACCTCATTCTCTGCCATTTCAGCTGATTGTTCGGACACTCTATGAAGTCTGTCTGATTCTGATCTCTCCCAAACACGTGTTAACTGTACTCTTCTCGGTTCAATGGTAAACTCGTAGAAAAATCTAGATTTCAAAAATAGAATAACCAGTATCAAACACTTTCTGGATGAGAATTCTGACGATAGATAGCAAACATCCTAGACACCCAAAACAGCAAATCATAAGCAGTTAATCACGAAAGCTATAACAATGACCCTACCGAGCTCATACTGGAAGCGTAACAACTGAACAGATTTGACTAAACTTGGGTGAAGAAATGAGCAGTACTCCGGTAAGAAAATAGAACTAGGCTGACAAGACTGGTTTGACCTAGAATTCTAAGGAAAAATGGACAGCATAACGGTAAGAAACTAGCTCACGAGGGTATAACAAGGATCTGAAGAAAATGAGCCTAAATAAAGGCGAGAGTATGGAACTAATTACCCAGAAAGAACCCGAAAGAGTGAGAAACTATCCTAGAGGTTTCAAAACAAAGCACGGGCATGACCCCGCAAAAAAAAAACTACGGCGTTAAAACCAAACAAGGTGAAAAACAAAACCCGGGTAAGAACCCAAAGGATAAGTTAACCTAAACAATCAAGGATAACAGAAAATTCGGGCCGAACCCGGGAAAGGAACTAGCCAAAGCCAAACAAACAATCCTAACAAATGCAACCAAAACATACAATTAAAAAAACACATAATCCTACTAGGGTCAACAGCACCTAATGGGGGGTTCTAAGCTACTATATGCAAAAGGCCAGCTTTTGTCAATCGAATAGGGTACCTTTGAACAGAGCAGGGTATATACTTTCCATGCCTAGAGTGGTGCATGACATGGTCAAACGGTACGCCGGAACTCTTTTACTGCACCTATGATAGCGTACAGTCAGTAAGGGTTGCCCGTCTCCCTAACAATTCTCGAAACAGATGAACGTTAAGAGCATCAGGTCGACTAGACAGGGGGGTTTGAAGAACAATGCACATGCATGTGAAAATACAAATGAGAAATACATATTAAGAACCAATGATGTTTTCAAGTCTAGTCCTCTTATTTGATTTTATAAACCAGTACCTAGTGGAGTCGCTAGAAAATACGGTAGCGCCAGGATTTTAGGGTTTTGAAAATATTTCAAAAATAAGAAAATTCAAAGATGTTTGAAAAATATTTTAACACCTTGAAAGTCAAATTTTGAAAATCCCTTTTTGTTAAAAATAGAGTCGCCACTTAGTTTTTGAAAAAAAACTAAGAAAAACAAAAATAGCTACTGATCTTTAAAATGTTTACCCAGAGAAAGTGTAAGACCATGAACCTTTTCTTTTTGGAAAATGATCTAAGTGTTCACGGGAGTAAGAATTTAAGTTTGATCTTGCTTCTTTTGTTCAGTTTTTCTCCCAGCGTTGACCGCTCGAGCAGTGGGTGAACGAGAGTGGGTCTGGATGGTAATTGCTCGACGGTGGTTGTCCGCTCGAGCGATGATATAGCAGAGGAGTATGTCGGTAGGGGTTCGCTCGAGCGGTGGTTGGGCACTCGAGTGGTGGAGGCCTGGTGCGAGATTCTAGAAAAATGTAATTTTGACGCATGTTCGGGTTCAGAAATTTTGCGGGGTTGGTCCCAGGGGCTGCGGAAAGTTGCGGTGCGAATTTTAAAAAATTCAAAAAAAAATTATTTTAGAGACCTATAAATATCTGGAGTTAGATATTGGCTTGCGTCTTCGTTAAACCGGGTTTTAGTTTAAAAAGGCGTTTGTGTTGATTTTGGTTGGATGAAATCGGGTTTTGAAATGTTCCTTTCGAGAATCTATGGTAGTTTCGGGTTTGAGTACATCCAAGGGTGTTAAAAAGGGGTTTGAAGGCTTTAATTTGTGGTTGAGATGATGGTTAGTGGGTGTTTGAGGGTTTGGAGGCTTAGAACACCAAGAACATAAATTTCTGGGTAGTTCTCGGGTAGTAGCTCGCTCGAGCGCCCGATGTCTGCTCGAGCGGACTGGCTACGTAGGGCCATTTTGTTTTGATGTTATCTCCTTCATTCGGACTCGGAATTAGATCGTTCTTATACTCAAATTGAAGCCCCGGAAGTCTTCTTTCCAATGGCACCTCTCTCACCTTAAAATATTTTTTGTAGAAAAAGTTATGACCAAAAGAGTGAAGGTGTATTAAGATTTTCAAACCATTTTTTACCCGCTTTTGGTTCAAAGTTTGGGAAAAGGTTATTTTTCATCCTTGTGAGCCCTTTTGATCAAGTCTCATGTTCCTTGGGAGTTTGTTGTGGGTGTTTCACGTGACCCAGATGTCGGGACGTGATAGTGATGGTTAGCCAGTGACGCTACATGTAGTTGTGTGCTTTTTTTTCCGATTAAAATGCTTATATATATATATATCATGTGTTACGTTTAAACCTTATTTTGGATAAAAAGCATGTTTTACACTTTTCTTGATTTATTACATAATATGACTTGTGGTTAGATAATTTTCAAAGGGTATTCTTGAAAATGGTGGAAAATGGCAGTTTTGTGAAAAATCTCAACATTTCTTTGTGTTTTGGAGGTTTGGAGTTAACCCTTGGGGTTGAGTCTTAGATTTTGAACGTTTTATTGAAAACGAGAAAAATATTTTGAAAATATTTTGTTGATCTCCATGTTGATGGATGAATCTGTATATACATATAGAATGTATATTTGTGAAATACTTTCGTAGTTGAGCTACGGTACGATTTTTAAAAGATTATTTAGATGTACTGGGATGACGTGTATTTGGCATGAGTTGCCCTCGGTGTAAGTCTGAAAACGTGCACAGAGTAGGTACTCAGGTCCTTTGAGTTAGTCCCCGTAAATTGAGGCGGTTGGGTGCTCAGTTCCCACGGGTGGTCGCCCGTAAATTAAGTGGTTACGTCGTGGTGCTCTGTATAGAATCTGTGTGTATCTAACCGGTCCCATAATGTATGGGGATTAGATACTGGACAGGGGTCTATAGTTGCTACTTCTGTCCCCTTGTGATAAAGTCGGTACATAGGATCATATTCTTCTTTTCGGCGATGGTACATTCTGTGAGGGAATAATATTTTGTTACTATTTTTTCTTAACTGTGGTTGGTCATTTGCATTATTTGCAATACCTGGTTTGAAGGATGAAAACATGGGTTTTATGAAACAAAATCGTTTTGGGAGACTTGTGTAGTCTGACGGGAAAACATGGGATTTGTGGACAACTGTTTTGGGTTCTGTGGTTGAGTTTAGCTCTCACCTTATATGATTGCATATTTCCTGCTTTACAGTTTTATAGTCTTTTTCAATTGGATTTTGGCTCACGGTGTGGAATTTTGCTGTAAAACCTTTTTCAGGTGAACATGTGGAGCTGACCTAGAGGCTTGAGGTGATGGAGGACTCGTAGTAGTTTCCTGTTTTGACGTGTACTTTTACATGTGATGCTTGTTTCAGAAAGCGAGTTTTGTACGCATTGAGGCGATATAATTATTTAGGTATGAACTACATGTTTATTGTTTATGTGAGCTAAACTATGAGGATCTTTTATCCAAATATTATATATTTTTGAGTTGATGGTTTTTCAATTGCAAATCTTACTTTCATAAATGGTTTTTTGTGGGCTTTCGCGTGACCTTGGTAGTTGGGGCATGACAAAAAGAGGGTTCGGGAACTAAGATACGAATCGGGGAAGATATTAGGCATTCTGTTCGTCCAACAGTACGATTGGTCTCTACTAATCATCATTGGTTCTTTAATAAGATTTTTCAAATACATACAAATAAAGAAAGTTAAGGCAAAAAGAGAACATCCAAAATTAAATAATAAAAATACATAACATATATACATAGAACGCCAAATGAAACAAGTATCAAAAGAAAAATCCTAAATCCTAACGGCATGCAATTTCTAACTAAATAATATATGGAGCACACTCGCATGCAATTTCACAAAAAAAAAAAACCTAAACTATTATGGTATGCATAATACAATAAAAACATACTAGAAGTTGCCAAAACTACCTAAATATGAATTGTTACAAAATAAGCTAAACTACTTTAGACACAAATTTTTTTTAAAGAAAGTAATCAAAATATGCGTGTTATCAAAATAAACTAAATTGGCATTAACATGAAAAAGAAATGCTAAATACAAAATAAAAGATGTATAAAAGATAAAATTCTACATTGAAAGAAAGCTTACTTAACGAGAAAATTTAAAATAAGGGTTTTATAACAAAAGAGGGTTTAAAGATTTAAAGGAAAAGAAAAACTTTATAAAAGAAAAATTATACTAAAATAAAAAAGATTAGAAAATGTTATTAAACTATTGAAAAAGAAAATCTAACTATTTACATTTTATACTTCAAAAGAGACAAAAGAAAAGAAAATAAAATAAAATAAAATAAAATTACTATAATAAAAGAAAATTTATACTATCATTTAAAGATGAAAATTAACTTAAAAGACTCTTTATGATTTTTTGAGATTTAATAATATGAAAGGAAATAATGTTAATATTAAATAGAAAAAGAAAAGGACCAAAAGAAAAGAAAAATAAAGCAAATAATATAGGATAAGAAAGAAAAGAAAATGTAAGAAAATTAAAGCTAGTAATAAAAAAAAAGAAGAAAAGAATTTTATAAGAAAAGAAAAGAAATACTAATATTAAAGAAAAAAAATGTTAAATTGAACATTTTAAGTTAATAAAAAAAATAAAGACAAATGGAACATTAATATTAATAAAATAAAAAAAACAAAATACTAGTAATGAAAAGAACATTAAGATAATGCTTAAAAGAAGAACATTAAATTAATATTACAAAAAAAAAATAATAATAATAATAAATGCTAGAAAGATAGGAGAAATTAAATGCAACTATTTAACTCAAATGTGAAATGTATTATTGATTACTATATTCACATAATTGTAAGTGTATTATTATAACAATTAATAACATTAACAAGTTGTAATTGTCAAAATATGTTAGCACTAATTTGATGAATGAATTAAAGAAAAAGACAATGTGCTTAGTGTGGATGTGTAAACTAAGCAATTAATTAAAAAGATTAAACTAAATGAAGAAAATTGAATAAGAAACAAGGTTAACTATACAAATGAAAGAAATACGCAAATTAAAATTGAATTTAACCCGATCACTACAAAAGAGAGAGAATAGAGTTAGAAGGATCGGGGATCCGAACAAAATACCTAGATTGCTTAGGAATCCTCAAGTTGGGGGAATGTGCTTCAATGGTTCAATTCTCGGGTGGTGATCCAAACAAGGCTTTCAATGTAGGCGTCGGAGGTTCGGATCTCGATTTGTCGATAGAGTTTTGGCATCGTGACTTGGAATTGCTCGGCAACTCGACAACTCGGCAGAGCTTCTCTCACTAAATCTCTCACAAATTTTCTGTCCTTGAAAACGTACCATGGGTACGGTATTTATAGAATTCTTCAACCAATGAGGTGATGTCACGTTTTGTGACATGTCAGGCCATTTAGAGTTGGCGGTCGCCTGGTTCAACATGGCGGTCGTCATGTTTAAAAAAGGTTCCACAAGGTTCTATTGGCGGTTTCCACAATGGAAGCTGGTTATGTAGTTGATGTTTGCAATCACATGATGAGCTGAATCTTATGTTGTTATATTCTATATTTCTTTCATATAAAAGTTATGTCTGCGCAGAGAGGACGAGGTCGTGATCGTGGTTTGGACCAAGGGGATATGCCAATCCCTAATGCTGGGGATGCAAATGCTCCCCAAGGGTCGATAAACGGGACAGAGTTGTTGCGTGAGATGGTGGGCTCCATCTGTCAGCTGGCTGAGACCGCAAGGAAAGGGGCGAGAGTACCCAAGCCGAGGGCGACTGTTGCGATGCGAGAGTTTCGGCGTCTTGACCCTCCTACCTTCGCTGGGGATCCCGATCCCACGGTAGCTACAGAATGGTCGGAACTTGTGATCGAATTCTAGATACACTACATATAGTTGAGGAAGATTTGATGGTTACTTTTGCCTCATTTCAGCTGAGAAGTGGCGCCCATGAGTGGTGAAAATATGCCAAGAATACCGTGGAGGGCACGTGGTCAGCTTTTATAAGATTATTTTTGGAGAAATACTTTCTCGCGTTCTCAAGGGATACATATAGAGAGGAGTTCTATTCTCTCACTCAGGGGACGATGAGTATTGTGCAGTATGAGCCCAGATTTACCAGTTTGTCCCGCTATACACAAGAATTGGTGGCTATTGATGAGCTACGTTCGAGGAGGTTTGAGAGGGGTTTGAGGCCTGCGATCAGAGAGCAGGTGGGTGGCAGCATTGAGGCTGTGTGTTTTTACAGAGTTGGTTGAGTCGACAGATGTGATTGAGAACACTTTGAATGAAACTTGTAGACCCCAGGAGGTCAAGGCACCGCAGGGTCGAGCAGAGGCACAGTCAGGTGGGCACTCCAATAAGAGGCAGAGGTCCTTTGGCCCTAATTCTCATTCATTTAGGTCACGGCAGCAATCCTCTGCACCAGCACCTTCAGTGGCTTCATCTAGGAGCCCAAAGCAGAGGGAGCTCATCTGCTTTCGGTGTAGGCAGCCAAGGCATCGTGCGACGAATTTCTCAAAACCAAGGCAGTCCCAAGGTCTAGTACCGATTCATTCATAGGAGTGGAAGCTGCTAGTTTATTATGGATGTGGCCAGCCTGGGCACATTTGTACGAACTACCTTCAAGGAGGTAGTATATCGAGCACGGCAGGTGCACCAGTTGTTCAGCCCGGGCAGAGTGAACAGACTTACCGACAGCAGCAGCCAGCAGTACGGACTTTTAGGGTGATAGACGGGGGTACCTCAGCCAAGTCAGTCCGTTAGCCAACAATCTCGGGTTATGGTGGACATACTAGAGTGCCACAGGGTCGAGTGTATGCCCTTACAGATCCCAATTCCTCCAAGGCACCAATCATGCCTGATAATGCAGCTACTACCTTGGAGATCAAAGGTACTCTCTTAGTGTACAGATCATGGGCTAGTGTTCTTATCTGCACGAGAGCATCTCATTGTTTTATTTCCTCCGCTTTTGCATCTGCTTTGGGGTTGGAGATAGACTCATTGGGCAATGCGTTGTGTGTAGAGACTTCGATCGGCAGGAACGTGGTGTTGAGGCAGGTTTATAGGTCATGTGAGTTAGAGGTTGCTGGCCGTTGTCTAGAGTTTGATTTTATCATTCTCGACATGACCCTGTTTGACATTATCCTAGGGACAGATTGGCTAACCACCTATCATGTCTATATCGATTGTGATCGACGGAGGGTATCGATTTATACGCCTGAAGGTGATTGTTTTTGTTTCGTGAGCGATCAGGACGAGGGTCTAGTGTCTATGCCCGATATTGTGTGAAACTGAGAAAGCCTGAGCTTCCTCTTTTCTGCTCTCATATTGGATGAGGCAGTTAAGGTTCGAGGAGAGTTTCCTCCTATGATTTGTGACTATCTGGATGTCTTCCCAGACGATCTATTTGAGTTGCCACCGAGTCGTGAGGTGGAGTTTTCTATTAATCTCGTTCCGAGAGCTACTCCTATTTTGATGCTATCTTATCATTTTGCACCAGCTGAGTTGCGAGAACTCAAAGTACAGCTTCAGGAGTTGTTTGATAAAGGGTTTGTGCGTCCGAGTACATCATCGTGGAGAGCTCCAGCCTTATTTGCTAAGAAGAATGATGGATCCTTGAGGCTATGTATTGACTATTGAAAGTTGAATCAAATAACGGTGAAAAACAAGTACCTGATGCTGAGGATTGATGACTTGTTTGATCAACTAAAGGGTTCCAATTGCTTTTCGAAAATTGATTTGAGGTCAGGGTATCATCAGTTGAGGATCAGGGATGAGGACATAGCGAAGACTACCTTCTGGACTCGTTATGGTCACTATGAGTTTTTAGTTATGCTGCTCGGTTTAACGAACGCTCCTGCAACGTTCATAGACTTGATGAACCGCATATTCCACTCGTATCTAGGCAGTTTTGTGGTTGTGTTCATAGATGATATTCTTATCTACTCACCTTCGAGAGAGGCACATGAAGAGCATCCCTGCATTGCTTTACAGCTTTTGAGAGAGTACCAATTGTATGCGAAATATGAGAAGTGCAAATATTGGATGTCCGAGATGAAGTTTCTTGGACACGTGGTGTCGGGCGATGGAATGTCTGTGAATTCTTTGAAGACTGATGCAGTGATGGATTGGGAACAACTGAAGAATGTATTTGAGATATGCAATTTTTTGGGTTTAGCTAGTTATTACCGACGATTCGTGAACGATTTTTTAGACTTGCTGCGCCAATGACTCGTCTTACACGGAAGGGAGTCAAGTTCACGTGGAGTGAGGCTTGTGAGATAGCATTTCAGGAACTGAAGAAGAGGTTGACAACTCTGTTAGGGTTGGTAAACTGAAAATCATGTTTTTAGTATTTATTTTATTTTAATAAAATTAATTTTTTATTCTATGAGAATCTTCATGAACAATGTATGTAAATCATTTTCTTTTAATGTTATGCTTGGATGTTCATTATTCTGCATAGTATTTAATTTAGTGTGTAGAATACGGCTTACACACAGAAGATCAGATTTTAGGTTCTTGTAGATTATAAGTTTTATATTCACAGTTTAGATAGAAATGGACATACCATCGGTAGACTGAGGCACAGAGTTTTAGTAGGTCTATATTGTTTACGAAGAACAGATAATAGCGCCGTCTATTATTCTGACTTTCTGTATCAGTACACTTTGTGTGTATTGAACGGAACACATTGGCGTAATTAATTTTATACTGACTATATAAATTAATTCGCACCCCAAGGTTATTATGAATAGTACTTATCCTATTAATCCTGAAATAATTATTAATTTGCGTATATTTAATATTCGTTGTTTTGATTCATTAGAGGGTGCGATCTTATAT
>JAULJZ010071809.1:0-13047 GCA_032270985.1 Heliamphora pulchella | reverse complement strand
GGTACAGGAAAATTGAGTCTGCACCATTTTATGAAAATTTTGGTAAACAGTGGTGAGCTCAGACCGATGCTGTAAAAAATATATCCAAGTGTAGCGACTGTAATCATCCACAAAAATAACAAAATAACGAGATCCCCCCTCAATTGGAGTCGAGGGGGACCCCAAATATCAGAGTGAACAAGGTCAAAAGGTGCAGATGAATGAGAGTCACTTTTATTAAATGGTAAATGTGTTTGCTTTTCAAGACGACATGAAATACAATCAAAAGACTGAAAGTCAACCGGACCTAAGTGACCTTGAGAAGCTAAAAACTGAACACGCGGAAGCGAAGGATGACCAAGACGGGAGTGCCACAGATGGGAAGAGATGGTGACAGAAGCCATGGAAGTGGTTAGGGAAGAAGGAAGTTGCAGAGATGTGAGCTCAAAAAGACGTTCAACTTTACGGCATGTCTCAAGCAGCTGACCCGTCTGTGAATCCTGTACATCAATACCGTTGTTAGAGAATTTCAGGTCAAGGCCTAACTCACAAAGTTGACCAACGGAAAGAAGATTTAATGAAAGTTTAGGCACACGATAAGTATCATTGACAGATAGGTGAGAAGTAGAAATAGACCATATATGGCTAACAGGCATATGGGAACCATTAGCAGTGTAAATGGTAGGATTGGGAGAAAGAGCAGTTTTATGAAAAAAGATAGTGGCATCCGATGTCATATGATTGCAGCAAGCAGAGTCTATAAACCATTGAGATTTACCTGAGGTGATGGACAAGGCAGTGGAGGATTGGGACAAAACAAATATTCCTTTGAAATATTTGTTTTTCAAAAATTGATTTATATCAATTGAGAAAATACACTTGATTTAGCTCAAATGAGAATATTTCCTTTTTGTAATAGATTTTTTATAATATAATTTAAATTGATAAGGATATATACTTGATTTAAAAGTATCAAATTTAAATTCTAAACTCTAAACTTAATTAAGTAACCATAATTAATTTATTTGAATAATTAATGTTAATTTTAAAAAATAAGTTTTGGACCAATTACATGATGACATATGAATTTTTTAAAATAAAAATTTGAGAAAAATGGATTGACGTATTTTAACACAAAGATATTAGAATTTTTTTTATAATATAATAGATTAAGACAAATTGGTGGGACATTTAAAAAAAATAATATGTATAATTTAATGCATGTGCTTTGAGAAGGAAATAGTTTAAATTGATATATATACATACATACCTAATTCGGGATAGTTCAAACATTTTTTAAGGAAATATTTTGATTCTTAAAAAAATAAGTATCTTAATATAAATTAAATACAATTGACATGTGTTAATATTAAAGTTAAAAAATTTTAAAAAATAAGAAAATTAAATTGGAACTTTTGAACTCATAAAGATAACGACGTTTCGGTATAATATAACATATGGATAACATGTGTATTTGAGATAATCAATTTAAATTGCAATATTAATTAAATATTCAATAATAGTAAGGTATATGTATTTTTAGAATTTATGTATTTTTACCCGTTTTGCTTATATTTTGGAAACATATTCCTTTGAAATATTTGTTTTTCAAAAATTGATTTATATCAATTGAGAAAATACCTTTGATTTAGGTCAAATGAGAATATTTCCTTTTTGCAATAGATTTTTTATAATATAATTTAAATTTGTAAGGATATATACTTGATTTAAAAGTATCAAATTTAAATTCTAAACTCTATACCTAATTAAGTAGCCATAATTAATTTATTATTAATGTTAATTTTAAAAAATAAGTTTTGAACCAATTACACGATGACATATGATTTTTTTAAAATAAAAATTTGAGAAAAATGGATTGACGTGTTTTAACACAAAGATATTAGAATTTTTTTTTATAATATAATAGATTAAGACAAATTGGTGGGACATTTAAAAAAAGTAATATGTATAATTTAATGCATGTGCTTTGAGGAGGAAATAGTTCAAATTGATATATATATATATATATATATATATATATATATATACCTGATTCGGGATAGTTCAAACATCTTTTAAGGTAATATTTTGATTTTTAAATAAATATTTTAACATAAATTTAAATATAATTGATTTAGATCAATTACGAGATGACACGTGGTATTATTAATATTAAACAATTCAAAAATTTTAAAAAATTCGATTGAGACTTTTAAACTCATAAAGATAATAATATTTTGTTATAATATATAGTATAGATTCTAATAGAGAGGTTCTGAATTCCATTGAGATTGACAGTCTTTTCAATGAACCTCTTTTTCTTCTTATTTTTTTCTTTTAATTTTTTCAGGAGTAGCAGATTTTGTGTTTATTGATACAACTCCTTTTGTAAATAAGTATTTTGAAGAACCCAAGAACCATACCTATGATTGGAGAGGTGTTTCCCCAAGACAGAAATATCTCCCAAACCTATTGAAGGTAGCTTATTCATTTCTTATGCTTGGAAAATCAAATTACATAATTAATTATGTTTGGATTACAGAAATTTTGAAATGGAATAAAATTTTAATTTTGAATCTTTAGAATTATGTTTGGAATGGATTAAAAGAGATCATTTTTAATTATTAATTTATTCAATCATTAATTACATTATAAAACTAAACTTTAATATGATCTCACTGTTTTTCATGATAATCTTAGAGATTCTAGACTTAATCAATAAGAAAAAAAAATGATAAACTTTAGTAAATTCAGAATTAAAAAATTTCTGAATGAAATTTCTAAGTTAATCCAAACATTTGAATATGATTAATGGAACAGGGAAGGTGCAGTGCAGCAAATTCATGCATGGTTTTTTATTTAGTTTTTGAACATAGTTTTTTGATCGAATCCGTTTATTACTTTGAGATCATTGAGTTTCTTATCCATATAAAAATTCAGATTAATTCAATACTTGTAGTTACGTGGTCGAATAATATTTATTTAACAGCTTTTTTTCTAAAAATTATAATTTTTATTCATTTATTTATAAAATAACATTATGCAATCACTTAGTTATAAGTATCGGACCAACTTAAATTTTTACATAAATAATAAACTCGATGAAACCTACCTAATAAACAGATCCAATTATAAAAACATATTCGAGAATTAAATCAAAAACCATGCACAGCTGCCACGGCACGATACTGTGCATTTACTGCACAAAACTTTCTCCCTGATTAATCTGGGTATTAAATTAGTAGGTATTTGATTTTAAATTACTGGGTATTTGATTTCTGACAATTACATTATTATTATTATTATTATTATTAGAAAAATGCTAATCGAAGCTCATTGGGCTCTAGTTAAGGAGTATATAATATATAGATATTTGTGTAAAGTATATTGATATCTGTAAAAGTAGTAGGCCCCACACTAAAATGTGTATTGATATTGAAATTTTTTGTCTCCATTAAACTATTATTCAAAGTTCATTGGGCTCTCTTTAGCAGCACCCTTATTATTATTATTATTATTATTATTATTATTTTGAAATTTCTATCATCCAAACACGATCAAAGGATAGATTTAAATTCATTTTGGAATTATGGAAATAGAATTTACGAAAGGAATTGAAGAAATCAACGGGGAAGTGGAAGATTGTGGTGGGGCATCACACAATTAGAAGCGTTGGGCATCATGGTGACACCAAGGAACTTGTGCAACAACTTTTGCCAATTCTTCAGGTACCAATTTCTCAGATTTTTTTTTTAATTTTAATTATTTTTTAATAATTAATTTTTTATTTTTTTTATTTTTCTCGATGAGAAAAATATGACTAAAGGACATTATAATTTTTTAGAGAAATAATCTCTTACTTCTGATGACGATTGTCCCCTGATAGATCGCATTGACAGAAATGATGAAGTTTAAACTCCCAAACCAAGAATTGGATTATTCTTAAATGGTGTAAAGTACACTATGCTAGCAATTACTCGTGTCTAAAGACATTTTAAATGTGATTTTATTATAAATTTAATTTTAAATAATAAGAAGTTTTTTTTTAATTATTAATGAAGATATTTAAAATATTTTTATTAAACTCACTCTTAATTTAAACCAAAAGTAACAAAAAAATATATATGTAAACTAAAAAATGTATAAAACCAACTATAGTTTTCAGACATTATATATGAACAAAAATTAAAAATTATTTTTGAGGTGAGATAAAAAGGAAAGTAGAATTTGAAATAAAGAGAAAGGTGAAAAAAAAAAGATTTTCGATGAAAAGTGAAAAAAATTTGAATTTTATATGTATAGAGAGAAAAAATGTTACATAAAATAAATGTCAATATTATTTTTTTTATATATAATAGATAGAGATTTTTAAGTAAAGAAAGACCGAATTAGGAATGTATTTTCAATCGTTGATTGGATTTTTCCTAGCATCTAAAAATGTTATGTAAAATAAATGTTAATTTCAATTATTTTTATCTGTAATATAAATATTATTTATTTTACAATGCTACATCTCATGAAATTTGATGTCATCTTAAATGTCAGGAAACCAAAGTTGATATATACGTAAACGGGCATGACCACTGCTTGGAACACATTAAAGATAACAAAAGGTAATATACATTCAATTTAGTTTTTTTATTTTGGATTTTTTTTAGCAAAAATTCATTTTTAGGAAAAAAAAAAGTTAATCATTTTGCAACTTAGCATTTGAGCCATACTTTTGAAAAAGCGTCGTTTGGCAAGATTAAAAACTTTTTTTTTATTTTTTTAAAATAAGGATTTTATCTTGTATTAATACTTAATAGGTATTACAATTGTCTTTGATAATGGATCATCCCCTAAGAACTCTATTTTTGCGTGAGATAATCACAACAAATCATTAGAATGGGCACCAATGTAGTATCGGCCTAAACCACTCCAAAGATCAAGTTGATTTTCTAGTTGAGTAATAGCCAAAAAAAACATTAGAGAGAAAATGAGTGCTTGAGAAACTAGGACTGAGTCCTTTTTGTTATGCCATTTTACCTAATTCTCTGTCATGTAATTTTCTACCTACGTGGTATATACATCACGTGTATACCGTTTGGACCATACCACTCTAACCACCTGTAAAATCTACTTGCTTGTGCTAGGCATGAGCCCTTAACATGACATGGGCTAATGTTGGTCAGGCACTAAAGGGGCGGTAAGGTGGTCCCTCTTTCGTCAGCACATCAAAAGGGATAATGACAACAAGGTGTTAGGTGAATGCGTGATTGATCTCTAAAGAGTAGGTCAGCATATAGTCGGACCTCTACTGGACTTGAGCCTTATGGAGAATTGGGCCTTATCTTTTGGTACCTATCAGTGGTCCCCAATTCTTGCTCAGTACACTCTAAAGAGAGCAGTGAGGAAGGCTATCTAGAGAACACATTGGTCTCTCCTAGAGTGCAGTATTAAAATTGACTGCGCTTGAGAAATGACATTTGAGGTTCCCTAGGAGGCAGCGTAAGTGCGTCCCTCAAGGTACGGATGGCATTAACCTTTCCTCCTCTTGCGCGTCAACATTTATTGGTCATCGAGTAGGCTGCTTTTCACCACCTTTGTACATCATGTGCGGTGTTGAGAGTCGTTGATTTTGATTCAGATGGGATGATCCCAGTCGTTGATTAATAGGCACTTATATTAGAATTCAAACGTTATTAGGCTCACTTATCAGTCATCAAATCACTCGAATAAAGAGAGAGAGAGAGAGAGAGAGAGAAGACACTTCTTCCTATAGCATAAGCGACTCTGGGGGTTAGAGTTTCTTACTCTGATTATCCCGTCGAATTCATCTTTCATTTGGTAAATCCTCATTCTTCCTTTTTATTTCCGTTTGTTACAATTTCCATTGATATATTCCTAAGTAGAATTATTGTTCTTTCCATCTATCTGTTTGCATCATATGCATTGTCTCACGAACTATGTTTTGATCTGATCACTTGCAATGGGGTATGTAGGCAGCTCGATGAAAATTCATGTACTACCACACTTTTTTTTGTATGTTTTTGCTAGGATAAGATCAACGGCTTATTCAAAATGGATTGTCTCTGAAACTGACACTTACCTGCACCATAAATTGTTGCAAGTGTTGTCAAATAAAAGAAATTATAGACACCTCAATTTGATCAAGTTGTATCTTAGGCTCCCCCAAGTGTTCTCTGATGATTAAAATATATAAGATTATGCTAAAGGATAACTCTAAGTGATTGTGAAGCCAAGAATTCGACTCAACATCCAAAAAGCACTTTATGCCTTAATAAACATCACGGCCGCAACCTTTGAACCTCACGGTTGTTTTTGTGCTTTGATCCTATAACTCGCTATTACATTTGATCCTTGTGGCTATTATGGTTCTTTGATCCTACAAACAGCGATTTCTTTTGATCCTCAGAGCCGTAATGGTGCTTTGATCCTACAAACTACCATGATCTTTGAACGTCACAACCATGATGTTTGTTAAATATTCCTCGCGGTCATAATGTTCAATGTTCACGGCCGCGTTCTACTCTTAGTACCTTCTATTCCAAACGTGTAAAAACATATCAGAGGACATCGCCAGCGTAAAAAATTCTATAAATAGTGCCATTTTTAGGCATTTTGAGATAGAGTCACCCTTGCCTAAAAGGATCGATACTTTGTCGAACCTGATCCTCAATACCCTACCACTATACTCCTCGATGTTGAAAAATAGAATCTCAGGAACCAATACCGTGTATACGGATTGTACCCAAAAAAACGACAAGAACCCAATAAAAATTCTACCTCGGCGGAATGAGGAATATACCTTTAAGATCTCTCTAGTTTGATCTCATCTCAGCACTTGAATAGAAAACTTATGGATGCACACGAATAGAAAATCATCTACACCTCAAGTCTTATGATGTATTCCCGTATGCCTGATCACAAACAAAATGTAGGCTGAAAATTTGTGACCTAAACCCTAGCTGGCTACCTCTTTTTAATATCGCAAAAATATTAAGATCTTAACTTCCAAGGGGATTAAGTACATATAAATAGGCTATGACAAGGATCAGATGAGTAAATAAGATTCGGGCTCCATATATAATTATAAAAACTTAATTCAATCTGCATTAAGTTCTTAATTTCATAAATTACAATTCATACCACTAAAAAATTATAATTGCGCTCCCGGTCTTAACTCAAAAAATAATTTCGAGCTCCATGTTATTAAATACTTATTTATCTTCTCACGTTAAGATTATAAAAACTCATCGGTTAAATTAAATTACCGACAATTTTATATAATGGACCACTTATAATTTTTTTAAAACCTTCCACTTAACTTATTTGATATGTCGGATACAAAATCAATCTGCACGGTTTCACATAATCAATACTTATAAACTTCTTTAAGGTGGTATCTTCAATTCCTATTTCAAAACGTGAATTTCGTTAATAATTAATATTCAGAATATACATAATGTCGTTATCTAATTCACCAATTTTATTGACCTATAAAAGATCTTACTATTTTATGAATCTAAATAACAAACACTAAATATATGTGCTATTAATTATTTCAGGAATAAGAGTATGGACACTTATAATAACTATAGTGTATTAATTATTTTATACAGCCAATACAAACACAATTACCCAAACACAGTTATGTTCAATACACACAAAGTGTACTCGCATAGTGAGTTAGAATCATACAATTTCACTTAATCAAGACAAACCTATTAAAACACAGTACTACAGTCTTACCGATTGTGTGTCCAATTTCATTTAAAACTGTAAACAAAAAAACTTATATCCTACAAGAACTAATAATTTGATCTTCTGTGTGTAAACCGATCTCTACACACCAAATTATTTATTATGTAGAACAAAAAATACATGTATAATATTAAATAAATAATGTAATGCAAATATTGCGCATACAAATTTTTATTAAAATGTAAATAACAAATTTTATTAATGAACAAAATAAATACCAAAATTCATTACACAAAAGTATGACTTATAGTATATATCCCTAACATCCGATACACTGACCAATCCCATGTTCGATACATATTTTGACACCCTCTAAAACTATTTCTTTCTCATGAGTCGAGTTCGAGGTTTCATGGACGCACAAAGGACTTCTGGTGTATCACCATCCATACGGCCCAGCACCGTAGATTAAAGAGACACTCGCAGAAGTTATTCACTTTAGGAACCCGTAGGTTGTCGTGAAACTTCTAAATCCCACTCTTCTTTCCTCTAGGATAGTTACAATTAGGGTCTTTTTATTTTTAATTAGTATATCGTTATTGCTTTTCTTAATCAATCGTAATATTCAACTCGTAATTTGAATCTCATCTCAAAAAGACTCAAATCCATGTTATAGTGAAAAACTACATGTTAGAAATGTTATATTTGATACTATAATTGCATGTTCCTGTTTATTAGATGTCCATTAACACATTGTACACTATAATAACCTCACTGGATTCTTAGCATGTAACAACAGCAACCTCTGGTTGTTGTGGCTGTGATCTTCTTTCTTTGCTTGTAACGGCTATTATGTTTAGTAGTCACGACCAGATGTTTCTTATGTTACATGGCGGTCGCGATCTTTAGTTGCCACAGCCGCGCCTTTTTTGTTAAACTAGTAGCTTAAATCATATTTTGAACAATGTCCCACCTCTATTTGTCAATAAGTGAAACATGTTAGATATAGAAAATAGCTCAGCATAACCCTTAGGTGTTTTTTTTCTTTTGAAAGCTTGTTAGGTATGATTTTTTATTTTATTTTCTTTTTTCCTTTTATGTAAACTCTCTTTAACCACTTTCTTGTATTTGTTACTTTAAAACAAGAATCGAATGTGATTAAGTAAAAGTCAACCCAACGGTTGGGCGAAAGAAGTGCGTAACAATTGTCGCACTTCGTACTTTAACTCTCGAACCCTTTTGGATGGTAATGCAAACCAATGGCTCACTTTTTTGTTTTTCTCAAAAATCAAGTAGCGAATTTATTTCGCACGTGTTTGGATATTTTGGTATTTCATTCTTTTAAAAGTTCTTCTTTTTTAAAATGAATATCTAAACACGACCCTTCCTTCTTTTTCTAAAAGGAGAAAGATAGAGAAGGGGAGAAATGCACACCCGTGATCCCCCTCCCCCACAAACCCTCCGTACTGTATGATTGCTGATCAGTAAACTGATGACAGTAGGATCGTCATGCAGTTGCCGAATTCCCCAATAGTCTTCCTCAAATAGATGGTAAATTTTTCTGTCATGGATGCTTTGGATCGGGAGCTTTGACTATGTTGGTTTCTTTCATCTCCGTTTCTAAGCCTCTTCGTGTGGGCTTTTCTCACTGACCTGGATTCTCCTCCACTGGCAAACCCTCCTGCGATGATCCTAATTTCCATTTGAGGTGAATCTTGTCGTTCAGCCTCGCAATTAGGACAGTTTTGTTTAGGTCGTCGTCGCTTCTTGTCATTCCTTGCATTGTCACTATCTATGAAACAACCAAATTTGCCTTGTCTGATCAGGCGCTCCACCTGATCTTTAAGATCGTAGCAATCCTCAGTGTCATGGTCGTGGTCCTTGTGAAAATGACATGTCACACCCCAAACTCCGGGTCACGCGAAAAGCCTACGAACGACCACCAAAACCGCCCATACAAAAAGCGATGAGAACCATCAAGCCAAAATAAGGTTAAAACCTTTGTAAAAAAAATATACATTACTGAGGGTTTATTTGATTTAAAATAGTAGCCCAAGAGACTACGATTACAGTCCCAAAGCCAAGCCTTTAAAATAAAATATACATTTTAGATTAAAAAAATCTTTTCTTTTAAAAAGAAGCTTAGGCCGTTCCAAAACCTTCCTCGAAACACCAGAGTTTGAATGAAACCTAAACCATTTGAAAATTTCATTTTTGTAAATCATTGCACCAACCAACGAAAAACGTAGTAAGAAACTACGGAAAACAATAACCAACTCATGGTTCTCTCGAAAGCATAAATCATGCATGCATCGGCCCACGACCAAAAGAAAAACATATATTTTACAACATGTTACATTCAAACATGAAACATATACAAAAGGTATAAACTACCTATCTAGACAAAACAAAAGTTTTGTCATCAGCCACCTCCGGGTAGCTCAAACTACAGGACCACGTTCATCTGTAAAAAGTTTTAACAAAATCTCACAACGTGAGCCAAAGCCCAATAGAAACAGACTATATAAAGTCGTAAAGCAAGATATGCAATCACATAGCATATAGTTGACTCAACCACATGAGCCTCAAAAAGGTTTTACTTCATAAAACTCCACGTTTTCCATCAGACTCCCATAAGCCTCCAAAATGATTTTCTATCCTCAAAACCAAGCGTGTCAACAATGCAAATAACGTTTCACAGTTAAAAAAAATAGTAACCAAAACGTTATTTTTCACTCAGATCACACAGCCGAGAAAACACGCA
Organism: Heliamphora pulchella; assembly: GCA_032270985.1. Lineage (NCBI taxonomy): Eukaryota > Viridiplantae > Streptophyta > Magnoliopsida > Ericales > Sarraceniaceae > Heliamphora > Heliamphora pulchella. The sequence continues at coordinate 2,597 of JAULJZ010071809.1, read as the reverse complement.
CACACGTATGCACACCCAACGGGGTTCATATGCCCATCGTACTCTTTTGCGGTCTTTCACCGTGGGATAATACTAACCCAATCATAGATTCTTCACGGTCTTTTACCGCTAGACAGTCACTCGGACGTGCCCTGATATGCAATTCTTAGCGGTCTTTCACAGCAGGACAATCACTTGCCCCAATATGCAATTTTTCGGTCTCTCACTATGGAGCAATTCGTGTGCAAACTTGTTCGATCCTTAGATCCCAAAATCGATCCTTTTTGGCATAACACGCCACAAACACACGTACGAGTCCAACCCAAGAGGTTCCTTTCGCCAAACCCATAGCTCGACTATGAAAACACGTAAACAATTATATACATTAAACATGTATAAAGATCCACCCATTAACATGGAGATCAACAAAATATTTTCAAAAATGTTTCCACTGTTTTTATCAAAACATTACAAAATTTGAGACACAACCCCAAGAATTAACTCTAAACCTGCAAAACACAGTTTGTCGAGATTTTCACACATCTTCCATTTTTAAAATCATCTTTTTGAAAACTACCAATGTCACACCCTCTCTCTAGGGACCAAAAATCGATGTGATTTATAGCAATCAAAAGAGTATTTATATTAATCAATTTCAAATTATTTATTTGTAGGAACCAACGTAACTGTACATGTTAAGTATGCATTCTCTTGTATACTTAAACCGCCGTAGGCTTTACAAAAATTTTATATTTTTGCTCTTTTTACTAAAAGATTAAACAAAGCCACAATTGACTCCGAATCCGGGACTATGAACTTGATGACTGTGGTGGACCAACTCTCGCCATCCCTGCGATCTGCAACCACAAAGGTTACAAGAGAGTGCACTTAGTATTATATAAAACAAGATGAAAAATAATCACTTACGAATACAAAAAATATTACACCTTTCACAAGAGATGTAAACATACTAAGTCACAAAATCTCACAATTCATATTGAACTTTTCTTAATCTTTGTAAAAGTATCATTTTTCATAATAATGCTTAATAGCTGCAATTTATCATTTCTCACAAATAGTTTTGTATTCACAAGTACTCGTACTTGACATGGCAGTATAATTAAAGCTAATCCATTCCCAACATATAATTCCATCCAACAATTCGTTCGGTTAACACACACCCATGCAAGACACCGCACAATGCCTCAACAGGTTAACACACACCCCTTTCTGGCGATGGGGCACCGCATACTGTCTTAATAGGCTAGCACACACCCCTTTCTGGCGATGGGGTACCGCATAATGCCTCAACAGGCTAGCACACACCCCTTTCTGGCGATAGGGCACCGCATAATATCTCAATAAGCTAACACACACCCCTTTCTGATGATGGGGCACCGCATAATGGCTCAACAGGCTAACACACACCCTTTTCTAGTGATGGGACATCGCATACAAGCTCAAACAGAGCGAATATTTCTTAGTAACTACTTCCACACAGGGCAAATATTTCTTACAAGCTCCCACACAGGGCAAATTCTTTCACACCATAGAATATTACTAACATCGTCCATCTTTCATTCACCCGTTTTCTCCAATAATATAACTGGCATACTTTTGAACTAATAATGCATTCAAAGACATAAATAGCATTTTCGAAGAATCATAGAATTTGAATGTGAAAAGATCATACTATCACAAGTTCACATAGTTCAAAATAAGAGTAATCAAGCAAGTTTTAAAGCATAATTTATGCAATTCAGTTTAAAATAATACTAAGCACTCTCACCTGGTTAAAGTGTAATTCACTGCTCCTCCAACGAGTCTAACATAAACTTCCAGTGGTAACATCCTACAGCCTAACAAACAGCTAAAATAATAAATATAACGAACTTTATATGTAGGTTATTAAACTTTTAAAATGATGGTTTAAGAGTTTTTTTATTAAAACTAGTTTGTAGGGCTAACTTTGGTCATGATTTTTGGAGGTTGTACCGAGATCCATTCTGGTCAAATTTTATATCATTAGAAAGTTCTCGCAATCTACTTTACAATGATTTCAGTGTTGTAGCAATCCAAGCCTCGTATCAAAAATAACATAGGTTTAAAGAGGTCGTTTTTTCTTAAAAACACTATTTTCGGACAGATTGCGTACTCATCGTTAAAGCTCAATTTTCACATAGCAAATGTTGTTTATTACAAAAGTCATAAATACGAAAATTGTAAATAAGCGTTTTCCCTTTCCAGAACATCAAAAATCCCCCAAATCGGAGGTCTGTAGAAGAAACGGCGGCTGTTTAAAGAAAGCTAATTCGTTGAGTTTTTAGAAAAATCTGACAGATTCGTTTTTCGAACTTCAGGCGGGATTTTTGTATGTAAAACGGTATTTCTAAGGATCGTGGTGAACACAAAAGTTGTAGATCATGATGTCCTCTTTCCGAAACACTAAAGATCGTCCAAAACGGAGATCCGTAGCAAAATTGGTAGCCATCCAAAGAAACTGGTTTGGTGTGTTCTATTTTTTCGAAAATTAGAAAATGGATATTATTTTTCCATGGGGATTTCGAGTGGTTTGAGCAGCGAGGTGGTGACTTCGTGGAGGCGTGGAGGTGGTGGAT